>JASZXU010000132.1:0-35694 GCA_035521515.1 Phenoliferia sp. Uapishka_3
TCCCCGCACACCAAATAATGTCCTTCTTCGGCACAAACTCTCGAGGACCCCCAGGCGGCGGCGGCGCACCCGACCAAGCTCGCCTCGCTGAGGCAGCCATGGAGCTCGAGGCTGTATCAGACTTGTTCAACCGTATCGTTTCAAGCTGTCACGCCAAGTGCATTAGCACACGGTATGCGGAGCCAGAGTTGAACAAGGGTGAAGGCGTTTGCGTTGATCGGTAAGTCGAGCTCGCTTTTCTTGTATCGGTGATATGTCTTGAATGGCAGTAAGAAGAGAAGGACATACAAATGTTCGAAGCAGGGGCAGAGCTGACGAACTTGCAACCTGCCAACAGATGCGTCGCCAAATACTTCTCGGCGAACGAAAAGGTGCAGGAGAGGCTTCAACATGCTCAGAAGCAGGGCGGCGGAGTTGGTGGACTGTAAGGGAGCACTACGAATGTCGAAGGATGGGGAGCAGAGGTCGAAGGATAGCCAAGGGTCGAATCGGCTGGAACGAGGAGTGATGGGGAGGAGAGCAATGGGCTTGTTACGCCGAGCTCTTGCAGGAGGATGATGTACGTAAACGAGGGGGAACAAGCTGGGGCAATCAAAACCAGCACACACACAATTCATCACCCACGCCCATCACCATCGACTCTCCACTTCGCTCGCGCCGGATCTCACTTTTCAAGTCCGGCAATGCAAGCGAGGAGCCCAACCTTGCGAAGAACTTTAATACCTATATATCCGACGGCGGCCGCTGCTTCGCTACTTACAAGATTCGAGTCGAGCCAGTGTGTGGCGTGTGCTTGGTTGCGCGTGCGCGTGCGCGTGCAAGACTCAGCATCAGGCGGAACTCTGCTTTTGCCGTCCTCGCCGTGGCAGTCTCCCCACTGGGCGGCCGCGAATCGTGGAGCTCTCTAGGAGGACTCGGCATCAACGTCAAAGCGGATGCGAAGACTTGGACTGGTGTTTCGAACAGGGCGCGAACTAGCGAGGTGACTTTCCTTCGCCTTCGCGGCCAGTCTGCCGTCTGCCGAGTCCAATCAACTATTCGTCGAAGTCAAAGTCGGAACGTCTGTTTCCTCTCCAAGTCGACGTGGCCCGCTGTTGCTAAGAAAGCTATATACTAGTCAGACTCAAGTGAACGTAGCACGGCAAAGGAGTGGAGAACTGAATTGATATTATTGACATCTAAATCCGAAAATACGTCAGACAACAACGCAAAGAAAAAAGCACCGATGCACTACTCCTAAGCACGCAGTGGGCTGGGTCCGAATCCTATCAAAGTCTCGGAGCGAAGGGGAAGGGGAGACTATGTACGTTTACGACAGCCGGACAGGGGAAGCAATGGACGAAGGTGTACTCTAAAACCCAAAATTATAAGCAAGAAAGTGAGAAGGCAATCAACTCCTAGCCGGAGGCTGAGGTTGCTGGAAGGGCATTCGGGAGGGAGGTTCTTCCGGACTTCGTGGGGGCGTGTTGGTTTGGAAGCGTGTGAATCCAGCGGATATAAGGTTCATGGCGCCGCTGAAGCCTGTCACCAGTGTGTGGGTACGGGTGAGGGCTTCTGCGAAACCGTCTTGACGCGATTTGAATTGCCTGAAGAATATGGACCAAGGTCAGTATACGAAGACACGTCTAGGGTGTTGATCCTCACAAAGAAGCCTCTGAGGCCTTTCTTTCCATCTCATCAAACTTCGAGATTGTGTCGGCCTTGGACGCAAATCTCGAGAGCAACAGCTTCTCCAGCTTGTCCCCACTCATTGCTTCCGCTACCTCGTCCCTCGCCAAACTTTTGGTATTCGCCACAAAGTCGGCCGACTTATAGGCGGCGGTGATCATTGTTGGGACGGCGGCGTTGATGGAGGAAGACAAGGACGAGATTCGGTTCGCGATCTCGCTGCGAGTTGTTGTGAAGTTGTCCTCCAGCGTCGAGAGGCGAGCTCGGAGATCGCCAGCGGACTTTGTTGTGACATCTGTCAAAGTCGAGACTTGACCCTCGAGGTCGCGAGTTGCTGTCGCTGTGGTGTCTTCTAGGCTCGAAATCCGGTTTTCGAGTTTACGAATGGCGGGGTTGTCTTCCAGTGCCGAGAGGCGGGCGTCGTGGGCGCGAGTTGTAGAGGTGTCCTCGAGAGCACAAAGCCGATTTTCGATTTCTCTCGCAATGAAGGCGTCTCCGACGATTTCAGTAACTTTGTCGATAGTCATCTGAGAGAAGCATCAGCAAAGGCACTTCAAAAAGTAAGTGGAGTACTCACAGGTCGCTCAGCCGGCGATTCTGATTTGGTTTTCTTCCTCTCCCTCATGACCATATCAGCGACTTCAGTCGAAAGGCGGTCCGCGAGCATCTCGGACGTGACCTTCTCCGCCAACTGCTCATCAAATCTCTTCTCGTGGTTTTGCTGCGATCTTTGAACGGCGTCGACCTGTAGAAGCTGGTCAGTTCAGGGCTTCGAGAGAGGGCTTTCGAAGAACCACGTACCCTAGCTCGAACAGAATCGATGTCATAAGATTTCGCGGCTTCTTTCTCCACAAGGGTGAGCCTCGTATCTAAATCTCCCATTCGACCTTGTACCCCTCTCAAGGCACTGTCAAATGCGCTCCTCGCAACTTCGAGATCTCCTTTCCTGCTTTCTACCACACGTTTCTGCTCATCGACTTCGTTCCTGAGGCCCGCGATATCGCTTTTCACGGTGTCGAGATCCCTCGACGAAGCGGAAACATCGTCTTTTCCTTGGCGTTCTGCTTTTCGAGGCGAAGCGGGGGAGGCGGAGGGTAGCTTGAATGAAGCAATCATCTTGCTTTCCAAGTCTGAAAGCGCCCGCTTCAAATGCTTGAATATGTGGGCCTCCGAGGCCTTGAGAGGACCGTCTGGAGAGTACAGCTTCATCTTGTATGCGTTCAAGTCTGCGACCGTGACAAGCTTCGTCTCCGGGTCTTGTCGGTCAGCGGGGGTTGGGTTGGGCGTGGGCGTGGGCGTGGGAAGTGAGATAGGGGGAGGTTTCGAAAGATTGGCGGGTTGAGCCCTAGGGTCACCTGGACCTGAAGAGCGCGCTAGATGGGATAGTGCAGGTATGTGTAGAGGAGGGGCGTTTTTGGCCGTGGTATTTGCTCTCGGATTCGTGGTCGACGATGCCAATGCACCTGCCGAAGCGCCTCCTCCATCCTTCACCTTCTGCTCCAACAGCTTCGTTCTCGTCTCCAGACCTTTTAACATCCGATCAAGGTCCATCTGCAACCTTCCCTCGAAGGAAGTATTGTTCCGATCGTGCTCGGCCTGCATCTTCGCAAAGGCTTGACCAGTGGCCTCGTCCATCTGTTCAAACTTAGGCTCCAAAATCCCGTCAACGAGAGCCTCCGCTTTTTCCTTCGCCAACGACTCAAACTTCGCCATAGCATATTTTTCGCACTTAGCCTCGAAGTCCAGCAGCTTTGACGCGAGCATCTCTTCCACGCGTTCAGAGAACCGCCTCTCCATAGCAGCGTCGCGCTCAGCCTGAAAGCTGTCAAGGCTGAAAGTAGCGAGCATGAGCGCAGCCCTCAGAACACTCATCGAGAACGGCTTACGGTTCTGGTGATTTCCGAAGTGCATCTGAGCTCACCGTGACTGGCTTGGGTGGTAAGGTCGCGCTGGAAGGGACAGCCGGCGCGCTCTGGCGTTGCGTCTGTGTTGAGGGTTTCTTCTGCGGCGGCAGCCTCGACGTTGTGGGTTGCGCCGTCGCTCCCCTTTTAGTTGCAATGTTCGGCGAAGACACAGTGGGAGAGGGAGCCGGCGTCGTGGAGAGCTGCTTCAGCGGCGGCACAGGTCGGTCCGCACGAGGTCCCGTGGGTATTGGTCCGCCGGGAGCCATCGTCGTGGGGAGTGGAGGCGTGCCTTCGCTTGTGTGATGACTTGAAGACCGGCGAGAGTCTTTTTCTCGGGTGGCAGACCTGTCGCGAGAGCGAGGGCGAGATTGGGATTGAGAGCGGGAGCGAGAGGGCGAGGGCGAGCGGCGGGCAGGTCGTGAGATGGGACGGGGTGACCTCGGGAGAGGACTCCGACTGCGGGTACGACCACGGTAAGTACTAGACGTACTTCGATTGTGATCCCGGTGGTTAGATTCTCTTCTGGGTGCGTAACGAGTCGTCTCGTAGGGCATCATGGCAGACGAGAAAAGCGGGGAGTGTGCGCCACAAGGAGATATTCATTCTGCTGACATAAGCAGCGTGCGCCGCGATGGATTTCTTCTCGCAAGCACGTCGCAAAGTACGTCTTGAAACACCTGATAACCTTGTGTCCGATGAGGTAAGTTTCATAGTTTATATTCCATTGCCGGCTTCTTCGACCCAACATTTCATCTTCATTCGTACGACTCCTGTACTCAAAGAACTTTGTCCTTCTTGGTGTTCGCGACGAGCTTTGCAGATCCGAACACGATGTCATCGACAGTGCCCTTCTGGCCCGAGACGAACAGCCAAACTGCCTTGAGGACGGTGATGGGCGGCCAGAACATGCCCACGCGACGCTGGTACTCCGCGTAAAGTCTGCGAAGCCGCGAACGCAAGACGTCAGTTCGGGTCCCGATGTGAACGCGACTTGATAACTCACGGGTACTTGGCAGCTGAGATCTCCTCAGTCAGCCCGGTGCTAGCGTAGAAAAGCATCGACATGGTAAGGGGAGACCACATTGAGTAGTTCCAAAGCAAGCCCTGGAGGCTCTTCGCGAAGGTGAGAGCGTCCGCAGGGGTGGAGGTTTGAAGAAGGTTGTGGGTGAGAGAATCGAGGGTGAGGGTGGATGGGAGGAAGGGGATGACGGTGAAGGCGTAGAGAATGTACCAAGTGAATTGCTCGCAAGCGAAGTTCTGCAAAGTGGGCAATTATCAGGAAAGTCCCAGGCGAAGGGAAAGAGGCAACACGAACGGGGTGACGACTCCAGCTCCAAAACCCGAAAGTGACGAATCCTCTCCTGAGCATTCCCTTATCATCCTCCTTCATCAAATCTCCGCCGTTCTTCTTCTTCTCGAGGCTCTTGGCGTTGATCTTAAAGTGCTGGTATCGCTGCTGCTGATTGTCGGCCATCATCTCAACACAGAGAGTGAGAATGAATAATCCGGAGAGAGCGTAATCGGCTGTGCCGAGAGGAGGGGGAGTGAACGCGGATCGGGAGTGGAAGGGTGCGGAGACCGTGAGGAGGAGGTACTGGGGGAGCTCAGCGGCGAGGAGGAGTGCGTTTTGGATGAAGGCAATGAACACAAAGTTCACTGGAAGTTCCAAAACAAAAGTTAGGACTGGAAGACCAAAAATCAGTTGCTCAAAATCGACGACGTACTGAGCTTGAACTGCCACACCGGAATCCGCTGGCGGACAACTTCCCATCGGTAGTCCTCCTCCTTGCTGTGAGTTGATTAAATTATCAGTTTATACTTCTTTCTCGCATTCGGAAAAGTACTCACGGATTGAAGAATCCGCGGCGGTAAGTGTTGGTAGTCAACCTTGCGCTCCACAGACATTGGAGGGCAAAAACGAGAAGCATGCGCTCATCAACAACTCCCGTTCCGGACCACTTTGGCCAAAACGTGAAGTGGGCCGAGTAGATGAGGGGAAGAAAGGTCCAGAGACGGTCGACTTGACTGACGTTGCCTGTTGATACGGAAAGAATCGTCAGTACCGTGCGCGACATGGCTTTGAAGTGTTCGAAGTTCTGCGAGGAATATTCGAGACGACCCTTTAAGAGGAAGTAGTCTAGAGTTCGCTAGGAAGCATATCTCCGTGATGACGTGCCGCTTCCAGCAGCATACTCACGGGTAACTAGCCCTCTTCTAGCGGCCTCCCCAGGACCAACCTAGCCATCAAATGTCTTCTAATCCCTCCGACCTCTCCCGAAAGAAGTACCTTAGAATAGTCGCCGTGGCATCACCCCTTATACGCGCCATTGTTCCCCGGCCCGACCAAGTTGACCGACGTACCAGTAATCTCTCCCAAGATCCAAACAACAAAACTCATGCCCGTGGCGAACAAGAGTGCTGGGTGAAGTGGGTCTGCGCCCGCATACCATGACTTGAGGTGGCCAAGATCGTACGAGGTCGGTAGGTGGTCGGGGAAGGAGAGGATTCCCTGGTTGAAGGAGAATGATGGAAGGAGTACTGAGGAGGGTTTGGGGAGAGCAGTGGATACTGCTGAGAAGATGCCCATGTTAGAGTTGAGATAACGGACGTGTTGATGGAAGAAAGGAAGGGCGATTTTCACCCTGGCCTGCGAATCGGCGGCATGGAAGACTCGATCGAGCCGATCATGACGACATCCGGGCTTTCTGGGGCCCCACGAGTAACTTCGCTCGACGCCGCTGAACCTCGACACTATTGTGGCCCTACTCTGTGCTCAGTAGCAGTTGAGTTAGGCTGGATGGATGCGAACCACTGAAGATGAGTGGGAACCCGAAAAGGTCGGTTCGGACTAGCTCGTGGCCAGGTGGACAGCGGCGGCAAGGGAGACGAGCGACGTTATTGGCAACTGGTAGGAAGAATTTGAAGCTGCTGGGACCGTGTGTTTCCTCGACCCGAACCCCTTTGCATTTTCCCCATCTCCTTATACTTCATTATGCGGTGCTTGACCGTCCCAATACCTTCAAGTGGGCTTTAGTGGTTTTCGGACTAGATCTGAGTTCTTTCCACACTTCGAGTTTCAATATTCGTGCTAGTCAGTAGTGATTTTGCCCTGTAAATGCCATACCTGGTCTTCAACAAAAAAAAATGTGTATCTATGTCAAGATTTGGTGCAAAACCGTGCAGCGCCCCGTCGTCTTCACATAGATGGAAACCCAAGCGCATCTAAGCTTGCGGTTGTACGCTGTCTTCTGTCTCTTGATACAGTGCAAACTCAACTTTGTTTGGGTCACCTGCTGAACAGCAACTTGAACCTGATCAACTTTGCGCGACAACTCAGTGACAGGCGGGAGACAGCTTTTCCCTTAATGGGGAAGAATTTCCTGATGTCGGAAGCGCCTTCAGTGGTGGAATGGATTCGGGCTCGCGAGGTACTATAAGCTCGACACCATCGTAGTAGGCAGCCGGCGGCAGCCAACATAAGGACCTCGACACCTTCAAGCTGCCTGGAAAAATGTGTCATGAAGGAGGGTGTTGCCTATAAATTGGCTGAATCGAGCAAACTGTTAACTGGGAGCAGCTGGGATGCAGTGCTCGCCCTGCAAACCATCAAGCGTGGCTTAGTTGACTCCAGCGATTGATCATGAGATTGGGTTCTGTTCCGCGGGGGCCGTGCGAAGCTCCAAAGGGACCGTGCGCGGGATTGTACTGCCTTTCCCTTCCTCCTTCTTTCAAGTCACCGTTTCCTCTCAGGTACAAAACAGCACACAGCACACAGCGTCTGCTCAACTCCTCGCACTCCTTTTCTCTCCGGAAGGGGACATTTATACACACGCCGACAGGCTGACTCTGGCTACACCTCTCGCTGGCGGCCCACCTTGAGTCGCCACACCGCCTCCCCCTCACCGCCACCATCCACCTTTCATATGACTTCCTCAGTAGGATCTATCACACTTTCAGAGAAACAAGTAAAGGTGCGCTATTTGCTCGCTACTCAAATGTGTGGAACGCCGAATCGAACGGCAACTTGTGACTCGGGTCGGAGGCGGACGTCATTCTGAAGTTTCATATGGAGTCAATAGTTTTGGCCACAAAAATCATGGCTGATCCTTCCCATCCATGCAGGCTACATTGCCAACTACCTCCATCTCCGACCTCCCCGTCGAGCTTATCACCCGCATTCTGGAATACGCCGTTCGCAATCATGTGTTCAAGCCGGTCACTCGCCAACTTCCCATGCCCGATACCCTACAAGTGGCAGCAGCAACCGTCGAAGCGGAAGGCACAGCCGAAATTGAAGGAAATGAAGTTGCTGAACCGATTCCAACCGACACTATCTCCATCGACCGCTCACGACGGCAGCTTTTGTGCACCACCTCCCTCATTCGTCCATTACGAGCAATCTCCCAGGCGCTCATGTGGAACCACGTTACTCTCGTTCATCAGTCCGAGCCCGTTGAAAGGGGTAATCGGATGCTCGTCAGCCCAGCTTGCGGTGCATTTATCACACAAACGTTGAGGGTCCACTCATTACCGGGATACCTACGTGATTCTTGGGCGAACCGCCGGGAATACCAAGATCTGATCCGGGGGCTTCTGCACAACTTGAAGGGCCTCGCAAGTTTAACATTATTTGGGGTGGTAGATCTGGAGCCGTCCGTGTTTGGGTCGAAAAACCTTTCGAGTGTGTGCCTACGCTTTTTCTCCATTTCACAATGCTGACCAGCCCGCACTGCAGAACTATCAGCTCTCAACTTAGTAGGCCTCCAATGCGATCCACCAGTACTAACATTCAAGATGCTGTCAGCTGAGCAGCAGGAAGATCTTGTAGACCAGCGCCACAGCTCTCCCCCTCCGCCTCCCCTCACAGCCACCTACTTTGCCAACACTTCGCCGGACCTAGATTGGTCCATCACTCTCCCATTCCATCTCTCCTCCTTCAAACTCGCGGGAAAAATTGGCCCAAATATCCTCACTTCTATCATCAGATCGTCTCCACAACTCCAATCACTTATGGTCATTGGCTTACAGAGGTTGCCGTCCACCATGGCAGCTTTAGCCGACGCTCTCGCTAAATTTGTCCAAGGACTTCGACACCTTCAGCTGCGAAGCAGCTACGGACCGGAATGGGACATCGCTTTCCCCACCTTTGTCAAACTCGAGTCATTAACCATCACAACTTACACGCCAGCCACTGTCCTCGCTACCATCCTCCCACTCCTCCCATCTTCCCTCAAATCTCTTACAATAGTCTTTACGGAAAGATGCCATGAGCTAGCACCTTTGCATTGCGACCATTTGAGGCAACAACTTTTGTTGGTTCTGTCCTCGGCGTTACTTGATCGACCTCTGGCGGAGTTGGAGGAACTTGCGATAGCGCCATTTAAGACATTGTTTGTTCCCGAGGAAGAGAGAGGAGTTGGCGGCCCGGAAAGGATTGATTTGAGAGACGATTTGTACAAG
The DNA here is from genome assembly GCA_035521515.1 of Phenoliferia sp. Uapishka_3. Classification (NCBI taxonomy): domain Eukaryota; kingdom Fungi; phylum Basidiomycota; class Microbotryomycetes; order Kriegeriales; family Kriegeriaceae; genus Phenoliferia; species Phenoliferia sp. Uapishka_3. The sequence goes on from JASZXU010000132.1 coordinate 9,033, forward strand.
TTGGTATTGAGGTGCCAGCAGCGTGGGGTGGTGATTAGGGACGAAACGGGGAAGCATCTTTTGCCGTGAGTTGAAGGGTGTTTGTTATCTAGCCTTCTGTTGTATTCCAAGAAGACTGTCAGAATCCCTACTTTTTGACGAGGTTTGCTTCAGTCTGAGTACGTCCTGAGAACGAGGAACAGTTGAACTTACATCCTCTTCATTCTTGCGAGGCCGAACCTTTTGTCTCAAATCTCACGTTCCACAGCTCACCGAACCTGCCCCATCGTAAATCAGCGTTCCGGTTCTCGTTTTCCCTTTCCATTCAAAAAGACTCACCTCCGGGGAATAAAAGGGTCCTCCCCTCCCTCTTCACCCTGCTCCCTCTCCTCCAGCCTGACTCCCCTCCCCACACAACTCATCACCAATTCCTCGCTCTTTCTCCCCTTTCCCATTATCACCCCCTTTAGCCCTTCCACACTCTCCAGCTCATCCCTCCTCAGTACCATCGCCAAATCCCCACTCTCCACTCCACCGTCCCCGGCCGACCTATCCACGAGCACCTTGAGTCGACCTTCGAGGTTCTCTAAAAGCCTTCGAACGTCCACACGCTGTGTCGATTTGAGTTGTAAGACTTGAAGAGATGGGAAATGTAAAGCGAGGGATTCGGGAACACCAGGGTGGGTCGTGGAGATGCTAAAGTGAGTTACCCGGAGTGCGGCGTAGCGAACGCGGTTGAGGATACGCGGGGAGGCTTCGTGCCATTCCATTGCTAGGTGGCGGAGTGATTCGGCGTGGGATGTTGATCGGAGTAGCCAGTGGAGGTGATGTGGTTCGAGGTTATTTATACCGAATAGAGCGAGAGAGTGGAGGGTATGCGTCGGTCGGTGGAGGCCTGTGAGGGCGGAAGGGACTACGTTGATGTTCCTCAGCGCGAGATGTTTTAGATTTGGTAGGTTTGTGAGAAGTTGACCGATAGTGTGTAGGTTGAATCCATGATGGTTGTTTGCGGGGTCGAGTCGTCCGAGTATTGACAGCTGACTGAGGGAGGTGGGCGAAGGTATTGAGGTTACAAAGTTAACCTGACGCCTGCGAAAAGTGTCGAATTGTAGTTCTCGTAGATTGAGAGTTATGATTGGTAAACGAGTTGCGAGAAGTACTACATCTTCTGCCGTTACTGCGTCTTCGATTGATTGAATTGCTTTTGATGATTGATTCTTGCGAGTTGAAGCTGGACGAGTTCGAGTTCCGCGAGTGATTGTAAGTGAGGAAGGTAATAGAGAGAGGGAGGGAGAAGTTGCGAGTGATCTTAGAAATAGTCGAGTTGAAGAAGTTGAAGAGATTGATGGAGTTGTGAAGAGTGAATGTCGAACTGCTTGTTGCCAGCGAGGAGAGAGGTACCCAACGGCGAGAATAGATTCCGTGGATAGGAAAGAGAGGATTAAACAGATAACTTCAGTAGGAAGTGAGTCTGCAAACGACATGAAATGAAATGACCGATAAAGAGTGAAAGGATGTATGCAAAACAAGTGTCGCGTACAAATAATTAATTCAAATAACAAAACAATTCAACCAATTCCTCGCTTTCCTTCTCTCCCTCGTCTCGACTTCAAACAATGACGACAATGCAACCAAAACCGCCTTCATCCTTCTACATCGACGTACCAGCCAGAGCAGAATCACCAGCAGGTTCTTCAACTTCTTCATCCCTCGCTGCTCCAGGCCTCAAGCGAGTCGCGTCAACCCAGTTGGACAGCGCTTCAGACCCAGACACCTCCGTAGTGCCAGATTCAGTGGACGAGGATGGGGACTCGGGAATGGTAGATGCGGACGCAGAGGAGGAACCAGCCGTAGAAGAGGTCAAGGATACCAGGGAGAACAAACGCGCTCGCAGGAGTGATGGAAAACCAGAGCTGATTCATTGTCATCAAGGTGCGTCACATCCCTTCTTAACTTTTGGTTTCATGTCATAGATTTGAAGTCTCGTGCCGGATGCGATGACCGCTTTTTTGGAGCACGCTCGCGACGCGTTTCCTGCGAAAGACGCGTTTTGGATCCGGCTGGGAGCAAGAAGAAGTGTGAAGGTTTAGATGGGCGGAGACTGTTGAGCGAGCGAGGACTGGAGGATTGCCGCTGTGGCTTTGTAAGGGGCCGAAGCGTTGAGCGATGAGAGGGATACGCAGATGGGGTCGTTCGCCACTCGTGGACAGTCTACCACTTTCTACATCAGTCATCTTTATTCGGGTAGTGAGACGTTTGATTTTGGACGGACTTCGAGCTTGTTTCGTTACCCTCGGGCTCCAGTTTCCTTGCTCCAGTCTGCTCGATTGGATTCGGTTGGCCACCCGGGGAAATTCGAAAACGCGCATGACGCAAATCTTCCAAAGGAGTAGCAGCGGCGCTTCAAGTCAGCTCGAGGGACTACTTCTTATAGATGAGCCAACAAGCTTGCTCTTTCATTAGACAGTTTTTTCTTCGAAGCTTGTCGCCCTCACCTTCCCATTTTCAGCTTCGCAACACGTCGCCCCCAAAGCACTACTGACTCCTGCCTCCTCGAACGCAGATCACCAAGGCTACCCAAAATCTACAACCCTCTACCTCTCCTGTACTGGCCTCAAATCTCGAACCTCAACTTCAAAGGCTTCGCTGAAATGTGGAAAGTCATATTGTGGCAAATGTCTTTCTGTGAGATACGGGGAAGATGCTCAGGCGATTATTGATGGAGGGAAGGTGGTGAACTGGGAATGTCCGGCTTGTAGGGGAATTTGTAAGTGACATTTGGAGCTGAGACGAGTGCGTTGAGAATTGACGTTTTGGGTGGAATAGGCAACTGTAGCGCTTGTCGAAGGTGATCTTATTTCTCAATTATGGTTCCTCTCGATTCGCCATCTTACTTTTTTGGTAACTCCAATAGGAAATCGAACCAATCAGCCACCGGCAGCTTATCGAAACTCGCAAAGAGTCAAGGTCTCGCGAGTGCCGCCGACGTTCTTCTAGCCGTGCGCCAATCATATCTTAGACAACCCGACTTATTGTATTTTTAACATTCTTCTCGCAACAGGACCCCACCGCCACAGGATTCTCCAAAACTGCCTCCTCGAAAGCCACCTCCGCCAACCTCAAACTCCAAAACATCCCACCCACCAACGGCGACGAATCCTCCGGTCTTTCTTCTATCGAATCTGACGACGAAGCTTCCGGTCCTGCTCCCTCCAAGGGTGCTAAACCCGCTCCAGCCGCGTCAAAATCCACCAAACCAAAGCGGGTGACCACCGCGCCTGCTCCAAAACTCCTTCCCGCCGCTGCCCCCGCCGTTCCCAAACCAAGAACCAAACCAGCCCCTCGAGTGGTCTCACCTCCTACACTCATCCGACTCCCTCTAGCTCCCTACACCCCATCATCCGCCGTGATCTCAAAACTGCACCTCCGAGAATTCTTCATCCGTTTCCACCATCTCATTCCTACTCTTTCCCTCGCCTCTACATCCTCAACCTCTCGACAATCTTCAATGTCCTCAAAGACCGCCAAAATCATCCTCGCCGCCCTAGATGATTCCGAGCGATTCTGGGGTCCAGGTTCAGACGTCAATCAACGCGGAGTCCTCGAAGGTATCCTCGATCTCCTCAAAGAAGACTACAAATACATATTCGAATCTCCTGCTGATACGGCTCGGAAAATTTGGTTGGAAGAAGTGATGGAGGAAATTGCATCGGCGAAAAAGAGTGCGAGTGTGGAAGTTGCTAGTGTTCCTTGGAGTTTGTTGTGGAGTGCGTTGGAGGAGGGGAAAGAAGGTGGATGGGGAGAGATGGAGAAAGAATGGACGGAGGAGAGGGAGAAAGCTGAGGCTGCTGGAGAGAAGAAGAGGAGAGGTGGGAAAGGTGAGGTCGGAGTGGAGAAGAGGTTGATGATTATGTGTTGTTTGGTGGATATTGCGGCGGGAACTCAGCCCGTTAGGAAGGAGATGCAGAATGTGAGTGGTTGTTCGATGTTTGGCATGCGAGATTGAAGACCAAAAGCTGATGTTTTTCTTTCATGTGCGCAGGGCATCGACACGGAGCGAGCGGCGAAGATTGAACTCAACAAGCAGAAGGCGAAGCTGAGGGCGGACCTCCAAGAAGCGAAGCAAAAAGTGGCCGCGACACGACCTGGAGAAGTCTCGCCGAGTAAAGTTGCAGCTGTCAAGGCAAAATGGAAGGAGGATATGGCAAAGGCCGCGAAGGAGGTGAGCTCTTGCGATGGTCACTAGGTCTTACCGACCCCTTCTGACCGTTCTGATACGCTCCCATTTCAGGTTAAGGAACTTGAAAAAGATTACGAATCCAACCTCCGAGTAGTCCGTAAGTCGTCAACCCGTTTCATCTGCGCGTCGTTCGAACCACTGAGTCTGACCCGCCTTTCCTCCAGACCACGACCTCCATCTCGCCTCTACTTCCAATCGTCTCCGCCTCACCCCACTCCTCGACACCGACTCCAACACCTACTACATCCCCGCTCCAACCCCCGAAACCGCTTACCCCGTCGAACTCGACACCGACGCCCTTCCGCTAAGCTGGACCGTCATCATCCACGGCACCGCCTTCCCATCCGCCTCTACAAGCCCAAAGAAGAAGGTCGATGAGGAATCAGCTAACTTTACGCGCAAATCCGACGACGAATGGTTTGTCGTAGGCGACCCAAACGAGATCAACAAGCTCGCCGACTTCGTGGAGTATCGCGCCAAGAAAGCAAAGTTTGACTCGGAAGCCGATGCGGAGAAGAAAGTGAAGGGGAAAGGGAAAGAAGATGTGGAGGAGGAGATCGCGGATGTTTCGGAGTTGGTGGGGAGTTTGAGGGTCTACGCGGATTATTTGATGACGGAGAGGGCGAGGGCGCACGAGGGACCTAGTACGAGGAGGGGGAGGAGGAGCTCTTGAGTTGGAGAGGGAGGGCTTGGGTTGCGTAGCTTTTTATTTTGCTTGCCTTTTGAATAGAGCTTGCTCTGTACTTCAGCGGGAGGGTCGTTTCTTGATCTCGATCTCTACGGAGGTGAGTTGGAGTGCGGCAGTTCAACAGAATGATTTAGACTGTTTTGTACACTCTCGCATTGCAGTCTGCAAAAGCCCAGCGAGGTTCTCTTCCATTTCGGCTGCTTCAAAAGATAACTGCAGGAATCCTAAAGAGAAAGTAGGCGATGAAAGTTGTCCAGCAGAAAACGGCGACTTAGCCAAGTGGTTACGGCGATAGCCTCGAATCCATGTCCTCGCCCTCATGCAATTCCAGGGACGAGAAACGTGGTCAGCTATTGGGCTTTGCCCGCGTAGGTTCGAATCCTGCAGTCGTCGTTCCTCCTTTCCTGCGTCCAAACCTGATCGCTGGATGTGAGGAGATTTTTTTTTGTTGACTGCATTTGAAATGCAGACCAACAAGGACTGCTAGGTGACCGCCGAAGCTTTCTATACACATACGAAGTTTTTGAACTTTTCTCAAATACCTGAGGAAGTTGGTTGTAAAGCGTCGCCGGTGTCAAACAATGTCAAATCATCTGCATTTTGAAGCCAGTGTCATCCAGCTGCAGCGCTCTTCGCAAGTCACGGCAAGGTCACGGCGAGCTCATTCCTTCGCACGTGCACGATCTTTCCAGGTACCCAGACTTCAGGGCTGGTCAATGGGCCACACACTCTGCCCAAAAAGTCCTTGTGTGTGGCGCGGCGAACACCAGCAAAAGGTGCGATCTTGCAACACTCCGTGACATTAGCAAAAGTGCTTACGACGACTGCAGATCCGAATCTACGCGGGCAAAGCCCAATAGCTGACGTCCTGAGAGTTCCTGGCTTCATGGAGGTTCGGAAAAACTCCCTTGACATTCTAGGTATGGCCGTAACCACTTGGCTAAGTCGCCGCAGACGGGCGTTCTTCCTTCCCGTAACAGCGGCCTTCTTCTACACTACACCTTGATTCTTCCAGTTTGCCCAAATCCCCAAAGCTCTCTTTATGTACCGAGCTGCGGCGCTCCTCCAAAAGCCAAAAACGTAATCATGCACAGCCTCTTTCAATTTCGCGACCTCGTGGACCCTACTCTCCACTCCACCCTACTCCTCCATCTGGTTCGCCTCCTCAATAATCGCCTTTGCCTTTGCTTCGGCAGCATCGGCAACATCCTTTGGTACGGGAGCGTGCTTCCATCCTGAAGCTGGCGCGATCCATGAGAGTTCGAGCTCGAAATCCTTGTCTTTCGCTTCGTCGTGTACTGTGTGAATGCTGTAGTTTGACAACTGATAAGTTTGTTGTCGAAAAAAGCGAAATGAAGAAAGAAAGCCCCAAAAAAGAAAGCCGCAAACTCACATCCTAGCCGCCTCAACCAACGCTTCCTCCACGCTCATTTCCTCCAGTCCCAGTTTCTCAATCTCAGTCCTAGCCAACTGTCTCCCTTTACCAACCGCACAACCCCTGTATCCCCAATAAACTCCCGACGGCTCAACGCAATACAATTGTGGTACTCCCTCGGAAGCCTTGGATGCGTCTGATGGGTGAGAATCCCATCCAGCAATGATAGCCGAGAGAGCAAAAGGTCGGACGGAAGAGTAGAGAGTGTAGGCTTGAAAATAGAGGGAGAGTCGTTCGGCGAGGATCTGGAGGGGTGGGTGGGTTAGTTGCTGAATCGCCGCGGAAGGTTGTTAGAGGATGGGAGAGACGGACTTTTGTTGGGACACGTGTGTGGTAGTTGTCACGGTATGACTCGCATTCGTCACGAGCTCGGTTTGCGATGTGTCGACCATCAGCGAGGTAACCAGCAGTAGCCTGTCCATTCGAACCAGGAACGTTAGCTCATCATGCCTCACTCACTCTCCTCCATATCCACCTCGCTCTCCTCAGCACCATCTCATTTCTGCCTCCCCTCTTGCACCCAGTAAGATTCACAAACGACTTACGACACCAGCATGCAAATCGACAGTAGCGATCCTCCTATTACTGCCCGGTACGAGCAACTTGCTGGTCACAAGTTTCTCTACAGCTAGTACGATACCATCCTTGCATCGTAGACCGATTGCGGTACCAGAATTGTCTACTGCTTTCGAAGCGTATTCGACCTGGTGCAGTGGAGCGTGGGTCAATGAGTTTGAACTGTGAGGAAAGGTGGGAGGTGGAGTTACTTGAAAGATGCGACCATCTGGAGAATAAGTTGAGGCTGATAGATCGTAGCCTGTTCCGATTGAGGACTGGAAGAAGGGAAGGCGGGCGAGGGGAGAGAGAGGGAGGGTACAGCGACGCGTCAGCTGAGGTGCGCGCGGATTGGGAGTACTTGGGATAGAGGGAGGAGATGACTTACCATTTGAAAGTAGTAAAGTCTGAATAGACTGAACTACGAGGTTGGAGGTGGGGTGAGAAGTTGTCGTGTGGGAGGTGTGATAGTTTGAGATGAAGCATCGTCGGCGCAATTGCTCTCAGGTTGACTTCTCGCCATGTACTCGCTCAACTTTTACTTTTACTTTTCATTCTTTCTCTTCTTCTTCCCATATTCTGTACTCGGTAATACAGAAATAATAAACGTACCACTATCAACCCTCCAAACTCTACCTCCTCTCCCTCCCTCACTACTAAATCTCAATTCGTAAACAACTAATCCACTTCCCTACTCTTCACACCTCTCAGCTAACAATCTTCACTCATTCAGATCTTCAGTGCACCTCTCACAAACAACTACACAATTCCTCCCACTCCCAATCGCAAAATCACCGCCCCACCTACCAGCTCACCATCTCTCGATCATCCCAATCCCCAAATCAACCTCCTTCCCATTCTACAAGAATGCAATCACAATACGAATATCCTGGCCAGCTACTGTACTTCAATCTCTCTCACCACCCCGCTAGCCGTCGCTGACCCCATCCCGACTCATTCACTGAACAGCACCCAACAGACCTTACCCTCACCCTCCACTCCCCTCCGTCCTATCCGACCTCTCCTTCAACTTTTCTCCTTCTAATAACAGCAACCTACACCGGCCTTCCTATCCCCTCAAACCCAAACTCTCCTTCCGCCGACAAACCTTACGTCCTGCCCTTCAATATAATCATTGAACCCCTCCTCTTTGGTTTCTTACCAGAGACAACTGGACCACTGGTGCTTGCTTTGGTGGGCATGTTGGTGGCATTATGGGCGACGGGTGCGTTGGGGAGGGTGCAGAGATTGGTGGAAGGGGTGGCGAGAGGTGAGGAAGCGGCGGCGAGGAAGGCGGATTGAGGGCGTAAGGAAGGAAGAGAAGAATGAGGTGAATCAGGGAACTTAGGAAAGTGTCTTCACTGTGGTGAGGGCCGGGTCTTGTGCTTTTGAAACGCCCCAGGGCCAGAGGATCCGTGGCGCGACTCGTGAGTACGTATATTTCTTGTGCTTTTCTTCGCGCTTATTTCTGACCCTGCGTCTACTTTCCAGATTCACTCTCCTCGAAGTGAAAGAAGGAGAACACGACGCTGAGGATCTAGGGTTCAGATCCTCCCTTGGTTTGACGCGTCCGGGAAGGAGTGTCGCCTGCGCGCGAATGAGATGGAATGTGGCACCGGACGCTTATTACGGATTATGATTTGTGATCATCGTGGAATCGAGCCCTAACCGCACCTCATGCCGCGCGTCACAAACCCGAAAGGCTCACATCCAATCACATTTTACACAGAATCATCACCATTCATGAGAGGGAATCCTCTGGTCTGCGTAAGTCTCGAGCAAAAAATCAATCCCACCACTCCCTCGAACTTGAGAAGCAAGAAATGGTGCCAGCGAGACTCTGCGAGACTCTTTTGAAAAGGGTTTCTTTTTCTTCCTGGAGCTTTTTCCTTTCAACTACCAAAGATAAAAAAAGAGATGGCTTCACTACAACATGGGGATTCTGTGAAGGATCACGAACGACGACTGCAGGATTCGAACCTACGCGGGCAGAGCCCAATAGCTTTCCAACGTCGGGAATGAATGTCGCTCCGATGTCGCGGTATTTGCGTTCGAGGCTATCGCCGTAACCACTTGGCTAAGTCGCCATTTCCCATGTACATACGTAGTCACCATTCAATCACATATCGGCAAGCGAAAGGTAAAGGCTCAAAGCATCTTCTTTCCATTCTCAGCCTCAAAAGAGGTTAGCGGCGACAACTTGAACGTCCGTGGTGCTCGGGCAGCTAGCGTGGTGGCGAAGGGGGTGAAGCTCCGGAGTACTTGCTGTGAGGTGATATACCACTTCTGCTTTAGAACTCTTGATAAGACTGGGAAACGGCCCGATATCGTTTCAAGTGGAACTTGAAGCTTAAGCTTGAAGCACCGTTGTTGCGTCGACAACCAGCAAATTTTCCTTTCCGTTTCAGTTGGTCCCCTTTCATAGCAGGAACAGTAAGTTGCAGATGGTACAGAGCTAAGGGATCAATCAACACAGACCCACTCTAATCCTACAAACCAAACCCCACACCGAGTCAGGGCAAAAGTCGACTCCCAGCCAGATTCTTGACCACAATCCCCCGCTGCTGGCAGTTCAACAACAGCGCATCCAAATCTGATCTCAACTCATCACTCGACCCTCTACCTCCACCATCAACGTCCACTAACAAGAACGGTGATATAGTGAGCTCTTTGAGCTCCTCCAGAGGGCTCAGAGTTATTGCCGAAAGGAAGAACAACACCATTGTTTCCCTCAGGTTCTTTGAGCCCCAAGATGCGTGACGTTCGGAATTGTCTCGGAGAGTTATAGATAGGGATTTGAGGTGTCCCGGCAGGAGAGGGAGAATAGTTGCGAGGAGGGTCGATGGCGCGGAAGTGGTGAGGGATAGAGACTTGAGATCAATGAGGGAGGCGAGGACGGTGTTCCAAGCGGGTTCGTAGCTATTGTTGAGCTCGAGATGCTGAAGTCCCTTGGGAGAATTTGTGAGGGCGTCGATCAAAGTTGTCATGGTCGACCGCGACCGCTCCAGATCCACGACTGCGAGTGATTTGAGTTGAGGGGAAGACTTTATGATGGAGGTGAGGAGATTCGGACCGATTTCTCCGGTGAGCTTGAAGGAGGAAAGATGAAATGGGAGAGTGATGGCCCAATCAAGGTCAGGAGGGGAAGTGAAGGCGACGTCGGCACCTGTGGGGTTTGGCCATTGTCGCAACTGCTGAGAGACTAGGTCGGATTGATGGCCGACTAGCTCGAGAGTTGAAATTCCTGGATTGTGTTACAATCAGCAGTGGAGACGAGCAGTGAGGGAACGGAACATACTTGACAAGTTCTTGATTCCAAAAAGGAACGGCTCGAGCTCCTCCACTCCATCCAAACTCACACTCGTGAGATCCTTCAGATTGTTCAGAAGTCCTTGAATCAGATCAAAGTACTCCCGCCTATTCTTCACCTCAATCCCCATGACTTCACGCGGTAGGCGTTCCACCGTCAGCTTGTGTGTAGCGTACACCCTGAGAGCTGGACTGTGGAGCAGCCGATGCCCCCGATTGATGCTCTCATGGTCGAGAGAGATGTTGCTCCAAAGGAGTGCTTGGGATGGAGCTCGAAAAAGGCGAATAAGGGAAGTGGTGCACAGAAACTTTTGTTGTCTGCAACGTTCAAAATAGTTGATCCCGGCGTGCGTCTCGAAATCCTCATCTTCCTCTCCAGCTTCCGAGTTGGCTTCGAAATCCTCATCTTCCTCTCCAGCTTCCGAGTTGGGTTCGGCTGGGACGTTATAATTGACGAATGTGACTGGCGTGGGTAGTTCCGGTGACGAAAAAGCCACCACAGTACGGTCGTCCATACTGATGAAGAATTTCGCCGTTGGTGCTGCCAGTTCGAGGATGTGGAAAGTGAGAGTGGCGCCGAGGCCTGCCTGTTGGAGCAGGAGGGTTCCCGCCAAGGCGAGGTTGGACAGTACTGCTTCCAGGACTTCCTCTTCTGTAATTTCTGGAGTCTCTGGAATCTCTGGTTCGGGGACGACCAGGACGAACTTGTGATCGGAAGCGGCGTATTGAAGAATGCGGGTGATAAGCTCGACGGGAAGGTTGGAGATGGAGGTAGTTGGCAGTGTAGCCTGCATGGATGCAATTGGTCAGCTCAAATTGCCGTCTTCCAATTGTTACCTCTGTCCAGAGGCTTCCAGAGGCTCAAATGACGCCCTGCGCCATCCTAGTCACAACAAGCCGTCGACCGTCTTCCCCACCTTCAAGTAAGAAGTGACTAGCGTACCCCTGATTGTGTCTCCATCACGCTCTTTGATCCGACTGAGGCGTTCATCACGAGTGGTAGATGTGGAGGTGAGGTCAAGTGAGGTGGTGGTGGCGAGGAGGGTAAAAGCGGGGGATGTGGGGCAGACGCTGCCCTGCGGCGAGTGTTTGAAGTTGCTTTGGACGAGCACTATATGCGTACGAAGAAGTCGGGTTGAGTTTCTCAGTGACCGAGGAGAATTGAGGTAGGAAGAGCAGGAAACGTTGAAAGCGGGCAACGCGGCATCTTGGTTGCATCTTTCGCACGGTCCTCTTGCATCTTCCAGGCCCTGGGAACGCACGCTTCGACAAAGTCCTGTATTTTTTATCCACTATGGCAAAGATGTCAAGTTTATGCGAGGCAGGCTGGAAGGAAGGTACTCACAGCAACAGCTCACAATCTGATTTCGAAAGAAGAAATGAAGCGCCCGACCACCCACATGCAGAAAGGCCATGCTCAGCATTATCCGTTCGCATTACGGTCACTAGGACCTTATTGATACAGCTTCTCGGATACCAATTCCCATTACTCTAACTCGGTGTGCTTATAAATTGCCGTTAAGGCAATTCCGTAAACCTTGAATTTTGCCGCCCAATCGTTGAAGGTGCACCCCGCGTATCCCTTGTACTCCTCTGGTCCTCGATTCGGTAAGAGCTCATCCCACGAGGGATCATGCGGTACATGAAGAGCTATCCGCTTTAGGTTCGGTAGCCGCGGCGGCTCTCTTGATCGAAGGAAGTCGATAAAGTCGAGGTCCTGTATGTAGAGCTCTTTTTCCCACTCGTGTCGACTGATGGTCCAAGAGAGCCATGTGATAGTGTTTGGCATTCCTTTGAAGACTGACGATGGAGGAAAGGATGGGGAGTAGGTGTATTTAGACGTGAAGGTGAAATGGAGTTGTACCACACCCGACCTCGGAAGGAACCGATCGTACCAGGTGTTGTCATCGTTGTCGATGTCGATGATGATGTTGAGGCGGGCTGGAAGCTGGATTGGGTAGGTGCTTGAGCTTTGACGGAGGCTGATGAGAGTATGGAGGATATGAGAGCTGAGTCGCAGCGAGACAAGGTGCGGCTGTTGAACGAAGTCGACGAGTTCAGGGCTGGAGGGGGTGTCTTCGTGGTCTTCCGAGACATAATTACGAGATTGGAGGGTCAGTTTTTCGAGTCGACGAAGTAAGGGGTATGGGATGGTGGCGGAGACGTCGAAAGGATTGAAAGAAAGGGTTGTGACGGAGCGTAGGTGTGGTAGAACGTGGTCCAGAGCGCCTCGAACCAGGCTTCCCGTTGATTTAAATGTGATGATTTGCGAAAGTACGCGCTTCATTGGCTCGAAATACTCGCTGTCGGAAAGGAAGGGCCGTTCCGTCATATCGAAGAGTTGGAGGTCCACAAGAGCCGGCAGGCCAGAGATGACTGCAAACGCGTCGGTCGTGGCCATTCTTTCTCCAGCCTGGAGATCTGATTCGGAAATGAAGTGAATTTCGAGGCTAGTGATGTTGTCGAGTATATTTGGATGATGTCGATGGCGTCGTTTGAGCTCGATGAACTGTGCCGACGTCCACCGCCCCAAGACGAGTTTGGTCTCCTTGAACAGCGGCGTTTCCGGTCGAGGTCGAGACATGATGAGGTTGAGATCCTGCTCTGACGTTATATCAAAGGTCTTATCAACGATGGAAACAGAAGGTCCTCACGTCGCTGAAAGTCCAAGGTGTGAGTTTCTCCCTCTCTCGCGCGGGGGGCATGACTGGCGGCGAGGGTCGAGGAGCCTGCAGACAGGATGTCAGCCAAAAAGCGTCATAAGAGCTCCAATGAAATATGACAGACCTTTCCTTTTTTCGGCGGGTCTGTGACTGGCGCGAAGGAAACGCTGCGTCGGCCCTCCGATGTTCTCGCCGCAGGCTAAAATGAGAAGAAGGTTCAGTCTTTGGAGGTACCTTAGAGCTAGAAGAGCACCTACCTCCAGCTTGGTCGAAGCCTTCACGAGTGGCTCACCGGTTTTCTTGGTCTTGCTCTTTGAAACGGTCTTCGGCTGCGACGGGGAAGGTCATTATACGACGTTTGCCGGAGGGTATGAAGATTTGACAAACCTTGCCAAGCTTTTGCGTATCCACAAGTACTGGTGAATGGTGTTCGTGGACTTCCTCTGTCCGTTTGCTAGCTACGTCGACCTTTCTTCGAGAGGCCTGGGACGCCGTGGATACGTTTGACAGTTCTAAAGCTGTCGGTTTCCTTTCCGGCTCTGACTGAAATCGAGGTCAGTGCGAAGCTAAGGTCTTATTTGAGGCAGCGACTCACTTTTATCGTGACTTCATGAGATTTCCGCCTCACGTTGACGTCTACGCCACGAAGTTTGACGTCGAGTCTCTTCTCCTGGCGAGGCGCCACCGATGATTCGGTCGGCTCGGCCTTGACTTTTCGAATCGCTAGCTTCGGGTTAACATCCAAAGAGCCTCCCGCACCCTCCCCTTCAGGTTTGATAACCTCCGGCGCCGTCACTTCCGCCTCCATTTTTTCTAGCTTAGTATCCTCCGTGGCCTCATGCTTCATCCGAGCCACAGTAGGCCGATCCGTAGGCAACTGCAGCTTTTGATTCGTTAAATCCGTTGGTACGCGAGCCACAGCCGTGCCCCCAGTCGGTTCCTCAACTTCAAGCTTGACTCGCCTCAATCGTGCCGGTTTATGTTGACAGCTGGACGCATCCGGATTTTTCGCATCAGCAAGAGCTTTCTGAACTTCCGGACCCCTCTTGATCGCGACACTTGGCGTCTCCTCGACCTCGCGCTTCACTCGCTTCGAATCATGCTGATCCACCGAGGGCTCGAGCTCTCCTGAGGGCCTCTTAGTGTTACCGGGAGGAAACGAATCGGTACGTGTGCCGGTTGCTTCCTCCGACTTGAGGTGCGAAGACCCTGCGGCCCCTATTGGAGCGGAAGGATCGTGAAACAGACGCGTCGAAACTCGAGCGCGGCGGAGGCAGGCGAAGGGCTGGCGTAGAGACTGTTAGCGGCTGTTCTTTCGAGGCCAAGAAGTCAAAGAAAGAGGAAGTCGGAGAGACGTACGATGCGAGCGAATGAGTAGAGTGGCTCTTGTTTTGTATCTTGAGCCAGGCAATGAGCTCGGTCCACATCGCCCTGTTGCCTGCTTCATAGAAGTCAAAGTCAGTCGCGAATTTGCTGTAAGAGGTCGGAGATAATCTGAGCTCAGTCAGCAGCCATCTAATACCCTCGTACATTTCAACTTCTCCCAACGCCACGAACCTTGACTGCTTCGCAAGCGATCATGATAGCCAGCTAACTTGTCCTCCCAATCATCGACACCATAAAGGTCCTCAAAGAGTAGACTCGTAGATTTTTCGGACGGGTAAGAGACAACGAAGTGTAGCTTTGCAGTAGATCAAGGGTTTCTGGGGAGAGGTCGTGTATATTAAGATGACAAGAAAATGCGAACTAAGTAAACAATGAACATGAACTGCTAGATGGGCACTGCGTTGGGATCTAAGAGTCTGTAACTTCGTAAAGAGCTTTCGTGGTGGGAGGTTGGCGTGGCATGTCGCCGTAGGTCGAAGCCGAAGCGCACGGCTTAGCAGACCTCGTGAGGCAGGCCAGTTCAGACCTCATGGTGAGGTTGTTGAAGGATGATGGAAGCCTTCTGCTGTAGTTGGCGGTGCTTGCGAGGCGTTGACGACGTTCCCGGTTCGATATTCGAGCATGTGTGGTTCGACGGGTACATTTTCGTCTTCGCTGTCGTCGCCCTCGCTGTCATCGTCCGCCTCCCTTTCGATCAAAACTTTCTCTCCCTCCCCTTTCTCTTTTGTGTACGCCGGCAACCCTAGTTCCTCTTCAGCCGCCTTTCTCCTCTCTCTCCTCCTCTCCCTCCGTTCTCTCCTCTCTCTCCGCAGCCTCCTCTCGACTTCAACCTCGACCGCGTCTCGGGTTCGCAAACTCGCTCGTGGACTCGTCAAAAGTCCCGCATCCTGTAGAGCTTGCCGAATTTCTTGCTGCCGGAGTCTTGCGCGAGCTTCAGACTCGGGAGTGCAGTGCGGGTTCGGGGAGGCGACTCGGGATTCTTCGTCGCGAGACCGCGGAGAAACGGACGGACGAATCCCGAGGAGGGTGGAGAGAATTCCGCCCCGAGGCTGAGGAGAGTTGATAGTGTAGGGAGGGAGGTCAGGGGAATTGGAGTTGGAGATGGGGTAGGAGGAAGGGGGATGTCCAGTTTGTGTCGAGCGTCGTAGTCGAGCTCGACGGACGAAAATTACACGAGAGATGGCGATGAAAGCTAGCACCACTACCACAACGACTACAGCTGCGAGAGGAAAAAAAAAACTCAGGGACGAAGTTGCGTGAAACTGGAGAGTGAGAAGGCGCACCGTATTTCCAGATTGGGTCACTCGTGTTGCCAAAGGGATCGCTCTGATCAGACGAGGACGAGCTGGTGAGGGATGGTACGGTGCTATTTGAGCCGCTCATTTATAATGGTGTCGAAGCGAGCGAAGAAGAAAAGAAGCAGGGTCGGGCGAGTAGGACCAGGAAGTCGGCGCTCGAGCGGCGGGGTTCGTGCCGGCCGTTGACCTCCTCTCCTGTCTCCTAGACCTTCGGCAGTAGCCCAGGGGCTGGAGAGCAGAAACTTCTGACTTTCGTGGGGGTTCAGAGGTGGAAGGGGCGCAAGTGATTGAGAGGGGCAAATCAACAAGTGGCTGGGTTCGAATTCGCAGACCTTTCGTAAATATTTTTGTTGAGGCGTGACTACTGGAGCCAGCGTCTGCCGCACTACGTTCGGACACCCCAAACACACATTTACAACATGAGGTACGCTCGTCTGTGACGAACATCTGGAATCCTGCTGACCCAGCCCGAAAACCGCTCTTGTCGCTCCCTTCCGTTCGTTTCTTCGCCCTCACAGCAGCGCACTTGTACACGGTCAGAAGTCAGAGATGGACGAGGCACAAATCAGGGCATTGGAGGAGCACGAGATCAGTCAAGGGTGAGTCCAAACCCTATCGCTTTGACATAGCTTGCCGTGGTTGCGACGAGGTGGAGGGAGGCGCGGCGTGACTTGGAGTCGGAGGTGAGCTGAGTTCGGCGGGAAGGAGGCCCGGAGTGTGGCAGGCTTCATCGCGCAGACACTATGAGAGCATGTCTAAGCTGCTGTTGACGCGCCCAAGCATCGCAAGCGTTGGCAAAGTAGATGAGGCGGCGCGCTGCGTTCCATCTGGTGCGCATACTTGAGCGGGCAGGCAGCTCGCTCGAAGAGGGAGGGAACTGGCGGAGAGAAGTTAAAGAGAGCATGCAGGTCGAAAGGATTCGCCGAAAAGTTGGCGGGTGTGGCGTGCAAGAGATGAGGCCTGCCAGAACACAACTGATCGCCTTCTCACGCTCTCGCCACAACAGACCTCTTTCCGTTCTTCAGGCTTCCGTTCGCAGCAGCACACAAATTCTCATCGCCCTTCGCAACAACCGCAAGCTCCTCGGGCGCGTGAAGGCTTTCGACAGGCACTCAAACATGGTCCGTAGACGTTACTATTCAGTTTCTGTGGGGCATGCAACTTATCGTGCCTTCCGCTCTCCAGGTCCTCGAGAACGTCAAGGAGATGTGGTATGTCAGCGGTGACAGGTTTAGCCGAGTGAAGAAGAGAAGCTAACGGAGTCGTGTGCGCAGGACTGAGCTACCAAAAGGCAAGGGAAAGCCAGTCAACAAGGACCGATTCGTTAGCAAGATGTGTAAGCCTCAATTGTTATTCTCCGTTCCGACACAAGAGCTGATGCGATGTTGTTCCGTAGTCTTGCGAGGCGACTCAGTTGTGCTTGGTGCGTGGCTTGCCCGGAGATGTATCACCTGAAGCTTTTGCTCATACTTCTCTGTTCTTGCAGTGTTGAGGAACACCTAAAAGGCCGTAGTTAGAGCGGAAGGAGCTGGACTGCACGAAATCTATCCTTGTTTTTTTTGTAAGTTCACGGCACCGCGAAACGTTCAGAAGAGCAGACGGTTCGAAAAGTCGTGAAAGTCTTCTGTCTGTTGCACCACTTCTCCTCTGGATATCAGCTTCGATGAGCTCCTCCGCCTCGAGCGCGCTGTTTGTCGAAGAGACCAACCTCCGGAGCTGTGTGAGTGGACCCTGTTTCTCAGCACGTCGACTGTTTCAACACTCATTACAGGGCAATCCAAGGAATCGCTTGCGCTCTCGGTGCGATGTTGGATGACGTCGAGAATGCATGTTGACATAGGAGCTTCGTCCCGCGTCCAGTACGTCACGAATTGCTTTGCCGAGCGGTGTCCAAGGCTTCAGATCCATCCTTGACCTCACTCCATCCAGACACAGCTCTCTCAAGCTCTCTGCGCTCACTTCTCAGCCACATCTCCACTCTACAACCTCACTCTACAATATTGGGCTTGGGTGAGAAACCTCAGACCACCGCCAATCGACTCAATCGGAAGTTCCGTCGCTACTTTGAAGGT
This sequence comes from Phenoliferia sp. Uapishka_3, assembly GCA_035521515.1. NCBI lineage: Eukaryota > Fungi > Basidiomycota > Microbotryomycetes > Kriegeriales > Kriegeriaceae > Phenoliferia > Phenoliferia sp. Uapishka_3. The sequence continues at coordinate 26,658 of JASZXU010000132.1, forward strand.
CAGTAGTAGTTGCTTTTCGCGCTTCCATTTTGTGTGGGATTCAAAAGCATTGGAACTGCTCTACATGGTGATGAGGGCTGTAGTGCGAGAAGGGCGGGACGCAGGGAGGCGCTAGAACTCGGCGGGGTGCCAGACGCGGGCAGATCCAAGCAGAAAGAGGTTCTACATAGCGAATGATCTGTGAGACGCAACCGACCGTGTGGGCCTGACCCGCTCTATTTCGCAGATGCCGACCGGACTCCTCGACCTTGCGGACGAACTCCTCGAAGCAATCTGCGAGGCGACCACCATGGATTCCAATTCTGTCGAAAATACCCACTTTTCCCGTCCCACCCAGGATCTGTTCAACCTTGCGCAAGTAAACCGTCGGCTAGGGAGGATCGCCGAGCGTCCGCTTTGGCAGTTCGTCGACATGGAATCCACGGATGATATATGGGACAAGTTTCGGCTTTGGAGAACTAGAAAGCTCGCAGCCACTCCCCGGCTTTGGACTCTGATACTGGGCATGAAGCTCGTCATCAACACGATCCCAGCTGGCACACAGTTTGCCTCCCTCGTCCTGACCCTCGCAACAAACCTCCAGTACCTCCGCTTCGAATTCGACGACACCACATCGGACGAATTTCCACGGCTCCTCGACACATCTATTACGAATTCTCTTCGAAGACTTCCTTTGAAAATGCTGTCGCTCGTTAAAGCGGGAGCAGGAGTGGAGGTCGGCGGGTTCGTGGACAGCACCTTTGACGTTCTCCTGGATCTACCGGTACTTCAGCACGTAGAGCTTTCAGGTGCACAACTGGCGTCACAATTCGTCAACGTGAAGCGAAAACCACTAGCCCGTTGCCGCTTTGTCGGGGACGGCCTGTATGCGGGCAAAGCTCTTATTGGCGGCGTACACCTCTTCAAGTCGGTTGAGCTGAAATCGTCGTCGGGAATCGGGGAGTATCAGTCACTCTGGAGTACTTACCTCTTGGATAAGCTTGAGCGGACGTGGCCAGATGTAAGTGCAATCACGGGTGGACAACAAAGTAGGCTTCCCGTCAGCTCACTTTGCGTTTCCATCATTAGCAAAATGGTGACCCCGACGCGCTCCGGATGTTCTTTCGCGCCAGAAGTTTGACCATCGACCATCCCCTTTTTGAAGGAGTGAGAGCGGACAAGATACCTCGCATCTTTCGACTTTTGGGAAGAGCAGGATTGAACGAGTTGTCATTGAAAGGGTGTGGGGAGTTCACATGGTCGTCGGAGTGGTCTAATGGCACAAGTCTCCCGACCATCAACGTGTTGGGCGTCGAGGGAGCTTATCGTGAGGAGCCGGAGGAAGCAGTCTCTCTACTTGAAGAGGTTCGGACTGTCCTTTGCATCTTACCATGTCGACACTTCACTCACTACCGCTTAACGTAGCCGGGAAAACTAGAAGCTTTACAGCAGTTTCTCAAATGTTTCCCCAGCCTTTCCACACTCGAGCTTCCTGGATGGACCGAAAGTTATGATTTTCAGGAAGTCGCCGCGTCGACATTCGAAGAAGTGACGGATCGGCAACCGCACCTTCGTTCCCTATTGGCGATACTCGAGTCGACCAAGGTGAACACCCTGAAGATAAGTCACGCGGGAAGTGCACATCGTCAGTCCTACATGATGGCGACCCGAAGCGACGAATCAACAACGCCCGAGAGTTGGAGTTTGAACGCCTGGCACCCTTTGTAATCCACCTTGTAACAACTTGGTTTTAGATCACGACTGATATGTTTTTTGGTCGGTGCTATGTTGTGGTTATTTGAGCTTGCCTAAATATTCTGGGTTGAGTTGATCACATTGGGGGCGGAAATGGCGCTGCATATTTTGCAGCTTGCCGGAATGATAGAAACAACACAAGGAGGGGAACATTCAACCATCAAATCTAGCTCAGTCCACCCTCCAGAAGACAGTTGACGGCCGACGAGTCCGCAATCTTTGCATCCGCTGCCGCAGGCAACTGTCTTCTGACGCTTGATCTTGACCTCACATCACTTCCACTTCCAATAATACATTGCCTGCCTGCAGCACTCTCTGAGCAAGGGACCGCACGCTCCTCCGCTGCTCTCGAGTCTAGAGCCAGGACCGAGAATCGCACTCGGCGCGTCTCTCGCTACTTCGCAGATGTGAGTCACAGGCATCTTTTACAATCTTTCGCCTATGGAGGGCTTCGTTTGGAGGAATCTTGGAATAGTGCAAGTCTAGGTGAATGGGACGCGAGGAGAGGCGCGGAAGGGAATCGACAGTCGCTAGACCTCTCAGCCTCGCAACAGGAGAGAAACAGGAAGAACGGGGTTATAGCGATTGGTACGACAGATACAACGGAGTTTGGGGACTGATTGGTGTTGTTCCGCAGATGCCGACCAACCTCCTCGACCTGCCAGACGAGCTACTCGAAACGATCTGCGAGGCGACCACGATGGACAAAGATTCCGTCGAGCACACCCACTTTTCCCGTCCGATTCAACACCTCTTTGCCCTGGCGCAAGTGAACCGTCGGCTGAGGAGGATCTCCGAACCTGCGCTCTGGCAGTTCATCGATATGGAACACACCTCCGAGACGAACAACAAATACTGCCTCTGGAGAGTGAGGAAGCTTTCAGCCACTCCTCAGCTTTGGAGCTTGATACACGGCATGAAGCTCGTCACGAATATGACTACGGCTGGGACGCAGTTCGCCTCCCTCATTCTATCCCTTGCGAAACAGCTCCAATATCTCCGTTTCGCATTCGACGAACCCGAATCCACCAACCATACGGGAATCCTCGACGTCTGTATTACGAATCAACTTCGGAAACTCCCTTTAAAGATGATTTCGCTCGTCACAGCGGGAGCCGGAGCTGGAATGGAGGTCAGCGGGTTCGGGGACGATACTTTTGCGCTTCTCAGGGATCTGCCACTTCTGCAGCACGTCGAGCTTTCGGGAAGGAAGCTTTCGTCGTCACTCATCGCTTGCGAGCCAGTCCCATTCGACCGTTGCGTCTTTATTGGGAATGCGCAAGTGGCCAAAGCTCTCTGTTACGGTGTCCGCCTCTTCACCTCCATTGAGCTTAGGCAATCCCCGGGCAGTCGGGATTATCACAACATTTGGCTTGCGAAGTTTTTGGATCTGCTCGACCACAACTGGCAAGATGTGAGTCCAACATTATCAGCTTACGCCCAACAAGAGCTCACGATCATATACCTATTCATCCAGCGAAACGATTCCGAAGGCCCGAATTGGCCACCCTTCTGCACCAAACGCTTGATTATCGATCATCCGATATTTATAGGAGGTGAACTTGCGATGGTACCCCGTATATTTCAGCTTTTGGGAAGGGTGGGATTGAACGATTTGAGGGTGGTTGGTTGTGGAGCATTCACTTGGGCGTCAGAGTGGTCTACTGGTACCAGTCTCCCAACGGTCAATCTCTTGAGTGTCGAAGCGACCATCGATCCCTGGGACGTGGAAGACGATGATGTTGGGAACCCGGAAAGAGACCCACAAAGAGGCCGTTTTCTGGAAAAGGTACGCACTCTCCTCCCGAATTTTAGTGGGAAGGCTGACCTGACTACCTCGCTTCACTTAGCTGGGAAAGCTCGAGGCTTTACAGCAATTCCTCAAATGCTTCCCCAACCTATCGATTCTTCACTTGCCTACCTGGACTGCAAATTACGACTTTTCGGATCTCGCCGCGTTAACACCAGACCAGATCACGGCTCGCCGACCACACCTTCGCTCACTTTTGACGATACTGGATTCGACCAAAGTAGAACAACTTCGGTTATGCCATGAGAGAGGGACAGTCAGTCGGTCCTATATCATGGCGACCCGAGGCGGAGGAAGAACGACGCCCAGGGTTTGGAGTTGGGAAGTCTGGGAGGCGTTGTAGCTCATTTAAAAGGACAATTTTGAGACGATTTTTTGCCTTCGATGTCACTCAGCACTGTACCGATTGTCTTGTTGGATTGAGATTTACAACATAGGAAGCCATCAAAATCCCCACTCCATCGCAAATTCCGTGATCCGTCAGTGGCCGTCGCGTCGCTTGAAGGGTAACGGTTAAACAAATTTACCACATCACAACTCTCTGAACTCTCCTCGCAAAAGAAGTAGTCCTCGCAAAAGAAGTAGAAGTGCTGTGACAAGTAATTAGAATAGCGTGTTATTGATAAGGGTACTGAACAAATCTAAATCTATAATGATGCTGCACCAACAAGCGACGTCTATATGCTCCACCGATCCCTCTCTGCACTAGTTAATCCCTCGAAACCTTCTTCCCCAGACTGTCCCATCTCTTATGTGCCACAGGCGTTCCCCAAGTCGTCCTCTCGTGTACCTCACTTTTGCTCGACATCCTCCCCCAGATAGCCTTGATAGAGTTCGAAACGGCCTTGTTGTGAAGAGAATCGACTTGATTATGTTGTGTTGGTACGGTGTAGTGGTATCCTGGTGCGGAAGCGTCTGTGTGTGGGTGGTCGTGGGGGAAGACGCTGAGGGAGGAGCGGGAAGAGGAGGCGGAGTTGTTTGTGTAGGGAGAAACCATCTTGTGAGTGTGGTAAGGGGATGCGTGAGCTTTTGAATAGAAGAGTGGCGTTGAGAAGAACTGGATCTGGATGAAGTGGCGACGCTGTTTTCTTTGCGAAGATGTGAGGCGGTGGCGAGATCGAGGATGCTCTGGTGGTGACGCGGTATAAGTTGCTGTTTGCGATGATGAAAAGAAGAAAGAGACGACGAGCGAGATTTATAAAAACCTGCTGATCCGCGCGGCGAGGATCGGAGCGAGGCAAAGACAAACTCCGCGGGCAAAACCTCAAGCTCGGCTCGCGCACGAGAGTGCGAAGAAAATTTGTAAGCTCCGGTCTGGCGCGCTTTCCACCGTCACCGCGACGATCTATCGGTTTTAGAGAGGAATCAATATCCAATCACTTTCATTGACCATTCCAAGAGTCAAACGAGAGAGGTCACACACGACGAGGCCGCTGGGAAAGCGCCTCGGATGATTTCGGCGAGGCGCGCCGACGACTCTTGGTGTGTGCATTGGTAGCGATAGGAAGAAGTCTCATCGAGGTATCAATCCAGAGGAGTGTGCTGAGAGAAGAGTAACCGGCGCAGTCGATACGGTTCACAAAATAAATCCAAGCAAGGCGAACGAAATTTGAGCTTTGGTCCTTGAAGCTTTGCGAGCATCGTCGTCAGTCGATACGATCTATACGGGTAAGCCAAAGAGACCTAACGGTCGGTTGGAAATGTACGGGGAAACAGGTCGCTCTTGATATCGGACATTCGAAGTCGCACGTGTCAGCCCTCGTGCTGATCTTCACATTATTCGAGCATTCGCAGCAGGACTTTTACAAACATCCAAAATCTCACCATTCATCGTCGTCTCCCTCTCCCTATCCTCCACTCCTCTCGCTCCCCCCGCCTTCAGAGCCTCTCCGTACGTTTCCAGCACCTCCTCATTACTAAACTCACACAAACACAGAGTGAGCTCCCTCGTTCGTTTGATTTTTATCTCTCTAGATTTCTTTGAATATTCAGGAAGAATGAAAGAACCGTCTATGTGTAAGCACTGCGAAAGGCAATACGAGGACGTCAGCCACGGCCCACTCGCAAGACACGCTGGTGAGACGGAATGAGAAGAGAAAGACGCACGTCATCCATCCAAACTGGTACAGAAACCTTCGTCGAGAGAAGGGCTTTTGTTCCATCGACTCGATACCTGATTTCGACCGACAGGGTATGTGAAACCTCAATTTTGTTGTCGCCGGGCGCCACGGTTGACCCTCGTATAGTGTTTTCTCCCAGCACGCGGAAGATTCCCTCATATTCCCACTCTTGACCTATGAGAAGCTTTTGGTTGACTTGATGATTTGACAGTGAGGTATCGGAGGGAATCGAAGGATCGACCCACTTGAGGGCATGAGTGTCGACGAAAGGACCTTTGGGACGTCGAGGGTCGGCATAGTGAACAAGAAAAGTCTGGTCCAGTAGCATGCGAATAGCAAAGATATTCAAAGACTTTGGAATGGAGGCGAAAGTGAGTCGAACTTGGACAAGGGAGGCGGTGGCGAGGTGAGGTGAGAAAAGGTGCGCGCGGAAGGGCTGCAGCGGGGAGGGAAAATCTCAGTACGAGGGTTTATTTTTTTACTGTTGACATTTGGCACTCACACCCAGATCCGGTGAGATATGCTCGTGACTCAGCTCGTAGGATGGGAGTAGGAATTCCCCAGGTTGAGGTGAGCCGATCCAAACTCTGACTGGATCACTGTTGATGGTGCTACCGTCGAACGCGAGATCAAGCGTTGCTGTTACTGAGGGAAACGAAGAACTGAGATCCAGAATTTTCCCGCCGGAGGTCTGGCATCACTCACAGTAATATTTGATGGTCCCAAATGGGCATCGCTGGCCGCTCGCCGCATTCGAAGGAACGTCGATCGTAAACATGAAGCTGTTCAGCGCGGGAAGCATCATAAATCGATGAGTTTCTCTTTACCAAATCCGAGGCTTAAGCTCACCTATAATCCCCAGCCTCCAAGGTCTCCTCCCCAAAATCCAAATCTCTGCGAAGCAACAACGGCGTGCTCCTCTCCTCCTCAAACTCTTCCGCACCTACACGCACAATCTTCCTCAGCCTTCAGTATTTCTCAGCTACAAAGTCGCGCATTCTCACGCACCATACAGAATACAAGTTCCCTCCAAAACGACTCCCAAAGACCTCACCGTCCGCCTTCCGGGCAACTTGATTGTCACGACGCCTCTCAAAGTAGCCTCTTCATCGTCCACCCTATCAGGCCTGACATGTATTACCTCTTTCTCAATAAGGACGTTCACCGATACAGATCTGATTCCGAGGAATGAAGCGAGGAGACGAGTGGCCGGCTGAGTTACGCGGCTGAGAGTCGTACTCGAGGTGGAGCTATTAGAGCATGAGGTGCTTTGGTGGAGAGCCGAGAAAGACATGAGTAGAGCTTGATGATCCGAGTCGATGTGGACTGAGAGAGAATTCGTGTGTGGGGGAAGGGCAAGCGCGGAGGTTAGCTCCTTGACCACTTCCGAGTTGGCGAGAGTGAGGGATACTCACCTGAATCCCAATCTGTGAATCCACGAACACTAATGCCTGCAAGCTGCTCTAGGTCCACGGCGGGAGGGAATCAGCTGAGTCAACTAGCGCCACTCAAGAACTCGCATTCCTCGCCCTCCATCTTATCTCCGCCTTCGCCAATTTTCCAAGAGGTGAAGATAAATCTCATTCCACCCCATCACATCGTATAAACAATCCCGTTGGGCAAGACTCTCAAGAGCTCCCTCCAAACCCTAGTCAACTCCATCGGATCTCCATACTGCTTCCAAACGACGACATCCAATCCTCCCACTCCCTCCTCACCACATTGTCCCAATCCACCTTCCTCATGAACCGCCCTCGGTATATGTCCGATACTAATTTTTACTATTGCCGAAATGTTTTGTTTTCGATTATCGACAAAACGGGATGTGATGAGAGCGACTACGGAAGTGAGAGTGGAGGATGGGTTTGGGGTGAGAGTGATTTCGGGAGGACCGCGTGGTCGGGGGATGACGGTGGTTAGGGCGACAGAGAGAGTCGGGATAAGAGTGGAGAGTGGTTGGGTGGTGAAGAATCGCTTGATTTGGGACGAGGCGGCTTGGGAGGGGGCCATGGAGAGTGCAGACTGGGGGCGAATGGTGCTGTTGAGTATAGTTGAAGAGGTGTGACGAGAAAAGAAGGAAAGAGCGTACGTAAAGCTTCATAGAAGATTGGAAAGTGGCACTCGGATCCAAATTTCTCTGGCTCATGAATACCTGACTGGCAGATGGTTGATCGGCGTCCATCGCATCATCCTCTATACTCGTCCTATCTCCCAGCAAATACATCAGAAAACGAAGCGTCAATAAACCGTCACATCCCATCTCTTCCGCTCAACCCAAACAAAAAGAGAAAGAATAAGAAAAAGAAAACGCACGACTGCAACTGTCCACAAAGTTCCTCATACGCCTGACTCGGTGCTCCCAAGTACCCATTCGCGTTCATCTTTTGTGAAAGCTGCATGTGGAGAGCAGCACCGTCTTTTGCGAGTTTAGTGGTTGGATTGACGGCATCATTGTTTCTGCGGAAATCGTTGGAATATCAGTCGAGTCCGACGAAACGAGAGTGAAGGGAAGAAAGCTGGAAGAACAGCGTACTGCTTGAACCAGATATCGAGCTCTATGTCGGAGATCGTGTACCTGTTAACTGGATTTGGGTGAAGCATGCCGCATAATAAAGCTGAGAGAAAGAAAGAGGTGAGGTCAGTCCAAGTTGACTTCGAACTCGAAAATCCAAAGACATACTCTTGATTTGAGGTTCTATCTTATCCCAAGGTTCGTGTTTCCAAATCGATCCATTTAGGTATGCTGCATATTCCGGTGAATTTTGTGTTGGTTCGTCCCAAGGTGTGTCTATTGAACCGCGAAGGATTTGAGCACAAATCGCGTGCGGAGGGAGAGGAGAGCAAAAGAAAAGACCTACTACCGACGAGAAGAGTGAAGAAAACGATTCCGGCAGACCAGACGTCTACTGGCGGTCCGTCGTATGGTGCGACTACGGCGAGCTGGGGACGAGAGATGGATGGAGCAGTCAGTGGAATCCGGTATTGATTGCGTGTGAACACAAAAGAAAGAAAGATAATGTACCTCTGGTGCGGCTGTGAATGGTTTTTGTTAAAGAAAAGAAAAGCCCATTAGCGAACACACAACGACTCGTGGAGAGAATGAAAGCGCGAACCATAAGGTGGACTCCCACATCGATCTGTCAACCTCCGCACTTGTCCCTTAAATTTGAAGACTGAAGCGAGTCCGAAATCGCTAATCTTGAGGTTCCCTGACGCATACGATATCATCGATCAGCTTTCCTTCGCACTGTGTTGTGCTCGCATTGAGAGAAGGTGCGCACCTGAACCAGTCAATAAGATGTTCTCGGGTTTGATATCTCTGTGACATATTCCTTGTTTTCCGAGGTATTTCTGATCGGCGTTGGGGGAGAAG
>JASZXU010000133.1:0-35736 GCA_035521515.1 Phenoliferia sp. Uapishka_3
GAGGTGAGAGTACGACGGGAGACGGCGGCGGTGGTGGTCGGATGAAGTCGTAGAGGGGTTCTGTGAATATGAGGTCAGATGAAGACCGATAATAAAGACTGGAGGTCGGGCTACCTTGCGTCACCGCGTCGTAGAGAAGTGGCCATCCCGTGCTGTGGTCGATGTCGTAGGACGTCCCTATGAGGTGCTGTTGATTAGTAAATAGATCGGGCAAAGACGGGAATTTTTGCGCACTTCCACTCCGTTCAACTTCTGCAGTCCACGCTTGCAGCCACTCCCAGCCATTCCAAGAATCGGCCTCGTCGAGGTATTCCTGCCGCCTTTGAATCTTTATCTCCTCGAACGAAAATTCAACTCCCTCGGATGGATACACCGCTCTGATATCGCAACCGATCGCTTCTGCCTTCGTGCCATCAGGGTTAGTCTTTATGACCTCGACTTTTGGTTTCCTGGACTTTTTCGGTGCGGCTGTCGGTGCTGGAGTAGGAGGAAGAGCTAGAGGGGGAGGGATGATTGCGCCATTTTCAAGACTCAAGTCGGCATCGGAGTAATTCTTGAACGGGTCTTTGGCGAGCAGTTCCGACTCGCTGGGGCCGCGAAGGGAGCGAGTAAACACCTCTCCGGCAGGGACCGCGCTGCCCGCTGGGGTCGGGAGGGATGCATCCTGTCAAAAGCATCTGATCAGCCCATCGTCACTATTCCTTGTCACTGAAAACGTACCTCGTCTCGGAAAACTTCGAGTCTCAACGCTCCAGCCTTCGGGGCGGTAGCCATATGTAAAGTCTCTCCCTTCCAAACTCCGGCCTCAATATCATTTTCCTTCTTCCGACTCTTCACTGTCCCAAGATCTTCCCAGTCTTTGCCCCGCTCTTGACTTTCAGCTCCATCGCCATCCTGAAACACAGCAAATCCACGCGCGCCGTTCTCTTTGATGAGACCTGTTGGCTTGGAAGAGCCAACGCCAGCTCCTGCAAGGATAGGGCGAGCATCTCGGGATGTGGAGGTGGATAGAGATTCTACGTGGGGAGTTGGTGGGAGAGGCGGGGCGATGAGCATGCGAGCTTTGAACGCCTGGTGCTTCTTCTTGAGCCGATCCACGGGTACGGCTCCCCGAGCAATTCCGATAGTGTAGATTTCATCTGCTTCCTGACGCCTGCAGTTTGCGTGGCGTGAGTGAGCTGATTGCGCAAAAGGTGTTCGTCACAAAGAGAGAGGTTGAGCGACTTACTTCCCGGTAGCCTCAAGCGCTGTCGCGTAATCCTCATAAAGAAGCCCCACTCGCTCTCCGATACCCCGACTGAACAAAAAAGTGTAGCAGTCTACTGGACTCTCCACGTTCTTCGCGTAGAGACCCCAAAGGCGCAGGTAGCGAGGGTCGTTGGTGTATCTGTCGTCCTTGACAAACTTGCGAGTGCTGGCCTCGAGGATGGGAACAAGCTTGCTCTTTGCCGAATTTCCGGCGGGATAGTTGGCCAGGACGAAGCGGGCGTAACGAATATGTAGGTCGAGCGGATCATCTGCCAGTGCTTCAACCTCGGACGATGTGAGGCCGTCCCGTCCTTCCTCCCACACGCCGCCGGCTGCATCGTAAGCGGCAATCGCATCGATGTGAGCCTGGAAACGCTTGTGCTCGGACGAGTTCTTCGATCCAAGGCCTGAGACGGAGTGCGTCGACATGCTGGCGAGTTGTGTCGCGGAACGGCCAGACGCGAGGGGTAGAATGTTTTCCTTCTGCAGCTCGATCGTGGAGATGTCGACCGGGACGGGGCAGGACGTCGGCTCCATTCGATTGGGTGCCGAGCACGGAGTGATAAAATGGACGAGGTGATCAATGCAATGCGGATGAAATGAGGGCGGCGCACGGCCGGTAGAGTGTTTGTTGTTTTTGGACGCGACCGAACGGCTTCAACCGGCTCATCCGGCCTTCACTCTCATCTTTTTCCTAAAAAAACTTTCTCAGACCCTCACAAGGAGCAGGTTATTCAAAGTGCTCGAGGGCAGAATCAAATAATGGACTTTGCTAGCTATCACAAGTGGATGAGACAAAATAAACCTTTTCTGGGTCCCAATACGGTGTCAAAGTAACTTGGCACAGCTTCGCATGGCAATATATTAGCTGGGCTTCGTAGATGTAGAGGACTAGAGTCTAAAGAGGTGGAGGTGTAATTTGGCTTCGGCTGAACCTCTCAACTTGGCAAACGGAAATCCTAATGTACGACTCGCGAGTCAGTGCGCACGCCGCGAAAGATACGCTGGTCTGTCTCAAAGGTACGGTGAAAACGGTCAAATCACCCTGGATGCTGAGAGGGCTAGAATATAAATCAAAGAGCTGGTGATGTGGCTCGGTGAAGTCAAACGGGCGAAGTGGCACTTGCCGAGTGGCGACGAAGTTGGGCGTGCGACGTAGGTAGTCGACGACAACGCGTAGTCGTTTCTGCAAACAAAACAAAAGGTAGACTATGAGCGAAGTTGGTTGGAGACTCAACCAAGACGAGGAGCTATGCATAAAGTATTAGATCTCGGCAGCTCCAAGCTACTCGTTCGGCGGGCACGTGCCAAGTGCGACTTCGTGAGTCAGACTTCCGCAGGGCGGCCGCCGCCACACTTCCAGCATTGGTTAAAACTTATTTACAAGCCCCTTGGGTCTTTGTCCCGGAGCATTCCGAGGAATTTCGTCTGCTGAAAAACACTTACGCGTCGCCGCCAAACTTGGTGGCGAGGACGGTGACTCTGTGACGCTTCCTCGTCGAAGCTCTGGGCGCGATACAACACTCATGCACAAAACAAATCTTTCGGACTCTCATCCACCAGCACTTTCGACATTCACAGGTTTCTCGAGCTTATTTCTTTCGGGTGTACTTGAGTCTTGAGGAACTCTGTGCGCAACAGCGCTTACCGCCCGTTTTCTGCCGCCCACCTTGAAAACTTCGCGACGGCAGTTGGGGATGCCAGGGCTACTTAGCTTGAGAGCTGAACGCCCGGGAGTAGAAGCTCTCTTAATTCAAGAAAAGCATCCGGACCTTCTGGATAGTTATATAATTATGTGACCCACTTCGCTTCTGTCGTAGTGTTTTAGCGGTGCGAGGGCATCATTTTTTCCACCTGCACCTGTCATTTACTCATTGGACCATACCGGGTTAGTCCAGGAATCAAGGTGATACCTGTTGTTACCCCCAGGGCAACCCCAGAGTTGCCCGTAAAGCCGTGCAAGCGCCTAGATTGTCATGCCCTGACGCTGGGCCATGGCCGGGGTCCAGATTTCACCGTCGGCCCTCCCGGACCTTTTCCATCTCTTAGTTGTCCACACCGGCAATTTTGCTTTGACCTCGCCTCATCTCATCTCGGCTTTTTCTTCCAGTGCTATACACCACATTGCGCTTCCCTCCGCTCGATGCAGGGACCTTCAACGTCATGGTATCGCGAGCAGCACTCGTCGAACGAACGCGAGGGAGAAGCTGTTGCACAGCCGCACGCCGCTTACACTGCCTATCGACCTCACACGCCTCTACCCCCAGCTCCGCATTACGAGGGCTTCCCGACGCAACCATATCCACTTTACTACCAGCAGCAATCAAAGGACGCGTACCAGCTTCCGCCGCTCGACCAAGCCTCTCAGCAGTACCATCGTCGTGCAGACTTCGAGCCGCAACTCGACCCCGCTCATCCCCAGTCCCTGCCTCGACATGATCAGATCCAGTCCCTCTTACCGTCAGGACCATCTGACGGAGAATACCAGCCAGAGCTCTACAATCGCCACTACGCACTTCCGACTCACTTCGACGACAGTAATGCGGTCGCCACAGGTAGCGATGCGCTTTCAACTTACGCTCCAACGCTCGCCCACAACCCCCATTCCATCCACAGCGAGCCCCATCCATCCTACCTACGCCCCCAGTTCAGCCAGGAATGGGAGTATGTGCATCACCCTTCCTCCCAGCAACAACCGCACGCGCAGTACAATCAAGATCCTCTTAGCCGAGGCGGGCGACAGGACAGCGCTCTTCGCCAACCGACTCCACCCGACCACTTTCAGACAGGAAATTCAATCACGTCGCTCGACGAGCATATGCAGAAGCAGAAGAAAATGAAGGGTACCGGGAAGCCCAGTGAAGGCGAATCGAGAGAGCAGACACCTGGGGAGGAGACGGCGCCTGCAGCGGGGATCGAAGCCGAGGATGGGGATGATGGCAAAAAGATGCGTAAGCGCAGGAGACTGAAGGGGGAGCTTCCTCGTGATTACGACCTCAGGAAGTTCAAGTGCGCAGAGTGCGAACGTGAGTAATCGTCTCTGTGCGGGACAAAGACTGGGAGTCAGCGCTGACCTTCCTGCTCGCCTCAATCTTTTTCTTGTCCACGTTCCCCTACGCTTACACTACGAATCTCGATTCTTGTTCTCCCGATTCGTGAAACTCAGACAAATTTGCGCGACCAAGGTGGGTCTTTTTTCGCATCGATGAAGGATGATAGTTTCTGACGGATCTAAGCTCTGACAGTGCCCTTGCGACCCACATTGTGAGTAGGAATCGGCGTTTCGAGGGGACTGGAGCGCTGTTGAAGTTTTTATGGGGAAGGCTGGACCGCAGCTGACATTTTATCATGGTACGGCAGCTAATCCACACGAAGGAGCGACGTAAGCCTACTTCCCTTTGTCCCCGCTTCACCCTCCCTCACTCCTTGCTGACACTCTTCGCTCTCGCAGCCTTCGTTTGTGTGACTTGCGAAAAATCGTTTGCTGTGATGAGTAACCTGCGGCGTCACTGTCGAGTCAGGGTGAGCAAATACTTCCTCCAGCATGTCGCTTCCGACTCTTCTCTGATGTCATCCCTGGGCAGGACCACGTCATTCCTCCCAAGGCAATTCGAGGTTCGCATCCGCCTGCAGATCCAGTTCGCACGACTGCGTGGACGGCGGAGACGTCGATCCAGGCGCCGACAGATAGTGCCTCGCGTGGAGAAGCCTGATTTTTTTTTGTATGTTTAAATACTTCGCACTCTAAACTCCAGATGTGCTAAATCCTGGCTACCAGATTTGGTAAGCTTAGTAATTCGTACGATCAGTGTTTTTGTGGCTGTAGTATTTGGGGAGGTGGAGTTGGGTGGAGAACACGATAGACGCAACACGCGAAGGGACGAACGGGACCTCGAGAGCGCCCGCCTGTGGTCTATAGCTTGAGTAGCAGGTGTCAACAATTGTTGTTTTACCAGACAGACGTGAGCTCAGAATTATCAGAGGGCTGTGTTTACAGGTAGGGAAGGTCAAAAAGGGCATTAGTCTAGGAGCAACTACACACCTCCTATCTCACGGGCTGAGCGAACGAGCCGTGCTCAGCGTTTCGTTCTAGCGGCACCTGTCTTCCGCGTCCCTCCCAACTTTTTGAGGCTCGCGGGACTTTTCGCGACCTAACGACCCTGGTCAGCGAGCGACTCTTGTCGACTTCGAGTAACAACGCGGAATCCACAACACGAGCTCTCTCTCTAACCCCTTTCGACTCAATCAACCGTCGTCGTCGTCGCTCCTCTGGAACTTCCTACACGTCCACCGACTTCTTGAGCGCTTCGGCTACACTCTCAATCTTCGTCAACGCGACCTCTGACCAAGTCTCCCCGGTGGCGCTTGACCCAAGGTACAGTTTGTATTCGTGATGCTTCGCGTGGCAAAGTACGGACGCTTACTCCTCGGCGCACCTCTCAGGAACAGAAAGTATAACTTGAAATGTCCCAGGTAGGGCAGACTCAAAACGCTCAGGATGAGGTCGACATTGATCCGTTGGCGCTCAATGACCTCGCCGACCTCCCAACTCACGCCGCCCCAAGTCCCGACGACTTGCTGCCGATCCTCAGAGCTCGCTATAACGAAGGTCTCATCTACACCGACCTCTCTCCACGTGTCCTCGTCGCTCTCAACCCTTTCCAAGAGACCCAGCTCTCGAGCCTCCCTGTTCTCGCGGACTGGACGGCAGAGTATGCCGACTGTGGGACGGACGGCATCAGGGGCCGACTAGGGCCTCATGTTTGGGCTATGAGTGGGAAGGCGTACTACTACATGCGTAGGACAGGACAGGACCAGACGATCGTGCTGAGGTGAGCCGCTGCTTCCCTCACGAAAGCTCGGCGAGGAATGGCATTGTTTTGGGGCGGAGCTGACTAGCTTCATTTCACACAATTCAGCGGAGAGACAGGCTCCGGTAAATCAGAATCTGCTCGACTACTTCTCAAATCACTCGTCGACCTCTCGAGCCCTCCGCCCGGCAAAAAAGGATCCAAGCTCGCAGCCACGATCCCCGCGGCGTCGTTCGTTCTCGACGCATTTGGCTCCGCCATCACAATCGCCAACAATAATGCCTCGCGGTTCGGGCGGTATACGGAGCTTCAGTTTTCCGACTCGGGGCGGCTCATGGGTCTCAAGGGCCTCGAGTACTACCTCGAAAAGTCGCGCGTGACAGGAGCGAGCGCCGGCGAGCGCAACTTTCACGTATTCTATTACCTCGTCGCTGGAGCATCCCCTGAAGAGAGACAGCACCTTCATCTAGACGAAGCGACCTCTTTTCGATACCTCTCTCACCACCGCGGCACCACTTCAAGTGGCGCACCCGACGCAATGAAGTTCGGCCTACTGAAGGAAGCTTTCAAGGCCATTGGATTCCCAAAGAAGGTCGTTGCCTCACTTTGTCAAATCCTGGCTGCCATTCTTCATCTTGGAAACCTCGATTTCCACATGGACAAAGGAAAGAACCTCGACTCAGCCGTAGTCAAAAACACCCACATCCTCGACCGCGTCGCCGACTTCCTCGGCGTTGATCCAGCCGCCCTCGAAAACGCTTTGACGAACAAAACGATGCGGGTTTCCGGAGAGATGTGCGCCGTCTTCCTCGATCCGGAAGGCGCCTCGGCGAATCGGGATGACCTCGCCCGTGCGCTGTACGGTCTTGTGTTTAGCTGGATTGGCGAATTCCTGAACCAAAAGCTCTGCCGCGACGACTTTGCCACGTTCATCGCCGTCGTCGATTTCCCTGGACCCGTCCAAACACCAGCGGCTTCGCACCGCGACGCTTGTGGCCTGGATGCCTTCTGTTTCAACCTCGCATCAGAACGTATTCATGCATTCGCCCTCGAGCAATTGTTCGAAGCGAGCAAGGCAGAATATTCTGTCGAAGGAGTGGCAAGCTCCCTTCCAGGTATCGAGACGACTTACCGGTCCAATTCAGAGATGCTTCGCGTCCTGACGAACGTTCCTGGAGGTCTCGTCCACATCATCGACGATCAGAGTCACCGACGAGGAAAAACGGACACCACCATGCTCAAGGCGATGACGAAGCGTTGGGGAAATAACCCTTCGTTCGGAAGCAGGGACGGAGACGAGGCACTCGGTCGGGCTGGAACATTTCTTTGCTCGCACTGGGACGGTCAAGTCAACTACTCTGTCGAAAACTTCCTTGAGGACAACTCTGCTGCAGTCGCTCCTCAATTCATCTCACTCCTGGGTGGATCAACTCCCGCTGTTGGCGCGGGAGGTCTTACCACTGCCGGCGCGCGGGACCAGCTTTCCACTGGTGGTTCATCGCTTTCTTTTGTCCGTCAGCTTTTCGCTGGAGATTCGATCTCCACTTCATCTCACCCCAAAAGCGATACAACCATCGTTGGAGCAATCCAGAAAGTCGGTCCTCGACGAGCTCCCTCTACTCGTCGTCCGAAAGGCCAAGGTCGAGGTGCGAAGACGGCCGTGGAGGAGGAAGATGATGAGGCCGCCACGCCAGCCGATATTGGCGGCAAGTCGGTCGCGAAAGACTTCGCCGACTCCCTATCCCTCCTTGTGACTACCATGGCCGAGACAAAGTCGTGGCATATTTTTTGCCTTCGCCCCAACGACGCTCAACTTCCGGCGCAGGTCGACGCGAAGCTTCTCAAGCAACAGATCCGTGCGCTTGGTCTTTCGGAGCTCGCAAGTAGGCTCAGTGGAGAGTGGACGGCTGGTCTTGAGCAGAAAGAGTGGTGGGATCGATACCAGGGTATCGCACCGCTGGCCGAGTCGAACCAGGTTCTCGCTCCTCTCATGTACCGCGACAAGGTCACCAAAGTCCGCGAGATTTTCGGCTGGCAAGAGCGCGATATGGCCATTGGTACCACCAAGGTTTGTCACATCATCTTTACAAGGGGTCGCGTCCGCTAAGCGCCGCGTTTTGTGTGACAGGTCTTCCTGAGCGACTTTGCCTTCCGCCAGCTCGAGGACCTCCTTCGCGCTGACGAACCCGATGAACGGCAACGAAACCAAGAGAAAGCCCAGGCCGACCTTGTATCTCCACAAACGCACGACCCCTACTCTCCGTACGCCACTGCCGTCATTTCGACCCCGTCCTCTCACGCTCCGCTCGCCGGCTACAATGCTAACTTGAGCTCCACATCCGCTCTTCCGCTCGTCAATCAACGAGGTAGAGGCGAGATGACGCCAAACGCTTACGACGATGACTACGACCGCAAAACGTTTTACGATGATGGAGACCCATTCGAAGGCGACATGGGCACGCATCATTTCGACGACGATCAGTCGGCTGCTCCTTCTGGATATGCTCCCTCTCGGCCAATGTTTGATCCGATGGGCAAGCCCGAGAAAGACCTGCGGGGCGTTGCTGGAAATCCTGAGGTGGCGGAGGTCATCCCCATGACCAGGGCGAGGCGAAATTGGGTCATTGCTACGTGGTTGGTGACTTGGTGGATTCCGAGTCCATTCCTCTCATGGTGCGGTGGAATGAAGCGGAAGGATGTTCGTATGGCTTGGAGGGAGAAGGTTCTCATCAAGTTCGTCCTCTCTACTCTCGAGTTGCGTTTCTCCTTGCTCATTCCTTTTATCTCTCAGTGTAATCATTTGGACCATGTGTGGTATTGCCGTTTTCATTATCGCCATTCTTGGTAATCTCATTGTGAGTGTTCAGCATCCACGTTGATGACTGAGGTCGCGAGCTGACTCCGTTGTACCAGTGTCCAACTGAGCACGTCTTCTCTGCCGCCGAGCTCGCCGATCGATCGTACACAAACGATCAGAACAACATGCTTGTTGAGATTCGAGGCGAAGCTTTCGATTTGTCTGCTTTCGCGAGCCTCCACCAGCCTGGATCTTCGGTCATTCCTCTCGTAAGTCTTCCTTTCTGGCCTGTCCAAAGCTCTTGCTTACAGTTCTTTCGTACTTCAAGAAAACTATCGAGAAGTATGGCGGTCTCGATGCCACCTCCATCTTCCCCGTCCAGGTATCGGCTTTGTGCAACGGCGTCGACGGATCCGTCAGCCCTTGGGTGACGCTCGATTCGACCAATACGACCACTAGCGTGTCTCAGTATCACGACTTCCGAGCATACAGTACCGACTACCGCCCCGATTGGTATTACGAAAGTGCTCAGAATCTCCTCGACCCCAGTTCTGATTCGAGACTGATTGCTTCTCGTTGCAGCCATGATCTACCTCCGATACAACTACCGCAAGGGTTTCGTTGGATTCACGCCTAAAGAGATCAAGAACAAGGCTTCCTCTGGCAAAGTTGTTGGTATCTACAACAACGGCGTGTACGATCTTTCGACCTATGTGACCAATAGCGGGCAAGTCATTCATCCCGCTTCGAGTTAATCGTGGCACTCATTCTGAGCGCCTTTCTATCTGCAGGGGAGGAGTCAAAGTTCCCACTGGTCAGGCCGCGCCCAGCGATTTGGACCGCCAGTTCATGTCTAGCGATGTGATATCACTCTTTCAGCGAAGGGCAGGAAAAGACATCACGAACGAGCTCAACAACCTGGCTATAGACCCCGATGTCCTCGCTCGCCAGCTCGTCTGTCTCCGAAACCTCTTCTTCATCGGCAAGGTCGACAATCGTAACTCCGTTCAGTGCCAATTTGCGACGTACATCCTTGAGGCGCTGTCAATCCTCATGGTCGCCGTCATCGGATTCAAGTTCCTCGCCGCTTTGCAATTTGGTCGCCGCCGAAAGCCCGAAGACTATGACAAGTTTGTCATCTGCCAGGTTCCATGTTACACGGAGGGAGAAGAGTCTCTACGAGCCTGCATCGACTCACTCGCCAGGCTCAAGTACGACGACAAGCGAAAGTTGCTCTTCCTCATTTGCGTAAGTCACTCCAGTCATTCGAAATCTACCGGCACTCATTCATTCGCGTTTTCAGGATGGAATGATTGTAGGAAGCGGAAACGATCGCCCCACCCCACGCATCGTCCTCGACATCCTTGGAGCCGACCCGACGATTGATCCAGAGGCTCTTAGCTTCCAGTCCATTGGTGACGGTCAGAAACAGGTAAGTGGTAGCTGAATCAACGTAGAGGGCTGTCATGCTGATGTTTCCTGGTTGTCTGGTTGTGAACACAGCACAACATGGCAAAAATCTACTCGGGACTTCACGAAGCCGGTGGTCACATCGTTCCTTACATTGTGGGCACATTTGAAGTATTTGATGAATATTAAGTCGCTCACTGAAGATTTGTTTCGATAGGTTGTCGTTAAGGTCGGACTACCAACTGAGGGCTCGCGTCCAGGAAATCGTGGAAAGCGAGACTCGCAAATGTTGCTCATGCGCTTCCTCAACCGCGTTCACTTCGACGCCCCAATGGCGCCCGCAGAACTCGAAATGTACCACCAGATCAAGAACGTCATTGGAGTGAACCCGTCTTTTTACGAAGTATGTCAAATACAGCTCGCGAGTCAGGAAAAAGTGGACGCTAACTCTTCGGCCTCACACCTCCAGTATCTCCTCATGATCGATGCCGACACTGTTGTGGACCCACTTGCGCTCAACTACCTTGTCGGAGCTTTCGTGCAAGATAAGAAACGTCAGAGACTTAGTTGCATGACTGCCCTTTCTTCACACTACTGACTTATTCGGTTATAGTTCTCGGCTCCTGTGGAGAGACTTCTCTCAGCAACGCAAAGGCTTCTTGGACTACAATGATGCAAGGTGAGTGCTCTTCCGTCGTTGCTGCAGGCTTAAGGGATAAATGCTGACCCGAAACCAGTTTACGAGTATTGGATCTCGCAGTACCTTACAAAATCCTTTGAGAGTTTGTTCAATTCCGTAACATGTCTTCCCGGATGGTTAGTTCCGCCCTTGTCTTCCGACGGTATGTCTCGACTTCTTACAAGCATCCTCCGATAGTTTCTCTATGTACCGTATTCGTTCACTCGACCACCGGCCGTTGCTCATCAGCAGTAACATCGTTCGCGAGTACGGAACTTGTATGACCAACACCCTTCACGTCAAAGTACGTTTGAATCAAATTCATTTATCTTCAACTGCTAAGATCGTTGTCACAGAACCTGTTGTCTCTCGGAGAAGATCGTTACCTTACGACATGTATGCTCAAGGTCCGAATTTTGTCGTTCAGCACAAATCGACGGTTACTCATGAATTTTTCTCGCCCGAACAGGAGTTCCCCGAGCTAAAGATGAAAGTCTGCTTGGAGGCGAAAGCTCAAACAATCGCTCCGGACGACTGGAAGGTGCTCATGTCGCAGCGACGTCGCTGGATCAACTCGACCATTCACAATCTGGCTGAGCTCATGTTCGTCGACAAACTATGTGGATTCTGCTGCTTCTCAATGCGTTTCATTGTCATGATGGGTGAGTTTCTTCGTTTTGGCCGGTTCGGCAGAACTTTGCTGATTCTTTCCGCAGACCTCATCTCGACTGTTACTGGACCTGTCACGTAAGTCCGGGCCTAGCTACTTCATTAGAAACAGAAAGTTGCTAAACCCTGATTCTACCATAGCGTCGGATACATCGCTTATGTTTGTCAACGCTTGCATGCCTCCTGGAGTGCCGGCGGCTGACGTCAATTGACCACAGCTTATTTACCTCGTTGCTGGGGAGCACAAGCCTGTACCTACGACTGGTAAGTTCTTGGCTCCTTTCATACAGGGCCAGCCCGACTCATTCAATCCAAAGCTTTGATCATGTTGGGAGCCATCTACGGTTTACAAGCAGCCATCTACATCTTGCATCGCAAGTTTGAGCACATCGGTAGGACCTTTGTACCTCGGCGCATTTGCTACGACTCGCAAGGCTGACGCTTGTGCCCATAGGATGGATGATCATGTACATCCTCGCTATTCCGTTCTTCAGTTTGATCCTCCCTCTCACAAGCTTCTGGCAAATGGACGACTTCTCCTGGTACTTTGCTTTGCTTTGCAAGCTAGACTGAGAATAGGAAACTGACTCGTTTGATGCAGGGGATCCACTCGCGAGATCGTTGGGGAGAAAGGAAAGCGTGTGCTCGTTCACGTAAGCGCTCTCCAGAAAAAAAAAGGTTGCCTTGCTGACATTGCTCCTTTTCGCAGGAGGAAGGCGAGTTCGATCCCGCATCAATCCCCCTCAAGAGTTGGGAAACGTTCGAGAACGAGCTCTGGGAACAAGGTGAGTCGCAGCTTTTCTTACTTTATGCACAACTCATCCTCATCCGCATTTCTTTCGCAAGGTTCCAACCAAAGTATTGGCGAGCTCGCTGCTTCACGGCGTGACGACGGAGGGGACGGCGATACTCGTTACGGTGGCGAGTCGCTGTACAACGCACCGGCTCCTGCGTTTGTAAGGGGAGGCAGCGGCACCCCATCTCCTCGCGGAAGTTTCGCCAACAACTTGCCGAACCAGATGGGTCGCCAGTCTTTCGCCGGAAGCTTGAACACGCTTGGGCAATTCGGCCAGGAATCAGGCAGTGTGTACGGGGGCGGAGGGCACGCTGGCCAGCCCAGCATGTCACAGTCCGCTTTCGGTTCTCAGTACTTTGGCGGAGCAGAGGCTCAGCGAGGAAGTATGTACGAGCTCGGAGGAAGACCCACATCGGGCATGCCGACACCTCTGGGAGCTCCACCTTTGGGATACATCCCGAACGACGAGGTCATTGTTGCGGACGTCCATGCCAGTATGTTCTCTTCGCTTCCTTTACTGCTTTGTATAAAATTTAATGTTGGCGCTACCTACTCCCTTTAACAGTCCTCGCGTCCGCCGACTTAACGACCTTGACGAAAAAGGGGTAAGTACCCCCTCAGACAGCTTCGACTTTCCTCTACTGATCCAGATTCATGTCGACAGTGTTCGTCAAGACTTGGAGAACATTTACGGTGTTCCGCTCGGAGAGAAGAAGACGATGGTCAATCAGGTCATTCAGACTGCACTTGGGTTGTGATAGAAGAGCATGGTTCGGACACTGATTTGATAATATGGACATTTTCGGTGAATTCACACCTATTCCTTTCATTAGAGATTGGGTTAACATCGTACATAACAGCGCTTTGTTCAGCGAGGTCACATACGGTACGGTACAGCTACAGGTCTGAAAACAGTACGGTACCGTAATTCGCCTTTCTAAGTCGCACGCTTACTTGAAAATGTCATCCTCACTACCGCTTGTCGAGTCAAAAGTGCCGCAAGTTGATGCATCTTTTTACAATCCAGCACATAAGATCAAGGGGAAGGAGGACACTCTTGAATGTTTTGCTGCCTCCCTCGCCGATGGATCTTCGGGAATCGCCAAGAGCTTTTCCGAGGTGGATGCGAGATAGTCCTCTATCTTAATCATGGCAGACTGCCTGAAGTTGGCACAAAAGAGAGATGGATTTCCAAAAAAACATCAGGTGATTATAGCAATAACAACATTGAGTGTGCTAATCGCAACACTGGCGCCGACCTTCTGCTAATTCTACAGAGCTGGAGTATGTCTGCGTGGACGGATGAGGGTCAGCCTTAAACGAAAAAGAACTGAAATCAGACGAAGCTTACCATCGTAGGTCGAGGCTAGCCCTGCCCTGTCTTCTTGCTCCGGCAGTGACATGCACTGGAAACACATCTCCAGCGAGAGACAATCCTCTTCATGATGTTTCTAGCATTCGAGTAAGCACGAAAGATTCGGTGTACGGGTCAAATATGCTCACGGTCCACGAAGTCAATCCCACCAAACAATCTGGTTCGCATGCGGTGGCGACGTTGCTCGTCACTGTGCTCCACGCGCTCTGGGATTTTGACCAGCTAGGTTTGATATTCCCCGTGAGAAAGACTTCGGGAGTGGAGTCGAGAGGTTGAAGCCTTGATGGGCGTGCAGAAGCTGTGTGAGTATCACAAGTCAGCGACGTCGAGTGCCAGACGCTTCGTTGCGCCCCCACGAAAAAATGAGGAGCTCACCGAGAGTGGCAGAGAAAAGGACTCCGAGGACGATGTAACTGAAGCTCGTTGATTTCATCTTGACGGACGGAGAAGAACGAAGAGACGGAAGACGAACGGTAGGATCTTATTGCTAAGGTTCACGGAGTCGATTCTCACACCCCTTGTTAAGAAGAAGGGGTAAAGGAGCGCGAAGGCGATCAACGCCCGGCACGTGGAAACGTTTCATTCCGACGAGAAGCAGGACCGGAAGAGCAAAGGATTCACATCCAAGTTGTATTACTTGGAGAGATTCTGATTCTGACAACCAGTGGAATGGAAAGGTGTGGACCATGTCTGTCGGACCCAAGGCAATTCAACCTGCATTCAAATCTTCCAATATTTACGGAAAACCCTACTGTAGCAAAAAAATCATGTTGCTCGGGTCAGCCAGCGGCTTTGTAGGTGTCGCGAGGGCATGGCGGGCGACGACGCTCCCTATGTAGTTTAGCAATTGTGGAGCTTGATCCCAAGCCCACTGACTCCATATAACCTCGGTTTCAGGATACTAGACTCTTTTGACTGTTTTGGAACCTAACTTAGGCACTAGGTCAAACTTGCGAGTTGGTGGCTCGGCAAGATTGTACTTTCTATAGACGCCGTCGGGATCGAATACCACGAGAAGTTCAAGCTTCACCGCCCGTATCTACCCGGGTCACTTAGTAAGTCCACAGATTTTTCACGAAGCTGGTAGATCAACAAAGGTCAGCCATAACGCGATGTTGTGGTGGTGACCCACCTTCGCACCCTCTTCGCCACCGAACCTTTAAGTATTGATCTTCGCGGCTCACCATATTTTTCTAAGCTCAAGGTGGGATATAGAGCCAGGTGGTGGAAGCTTGTGGTACGAAAGATGGATGGATGAGCTCAGTGAGTCGAGCTCGGTGTCGCGCGCTTGGCCATGGCGTCGCCTTGCGCACTTGCCCAAACGGGCCGCGAGGCTCACCGCGGTAGCGCTGCCTGGGCGCCACCGGCATGCGGTGATAAGACAGAGACTTTTAGTGCAAAGAAAAAAGGAATCAAATCATTGCATGGGCGGGAAGAGGGAGGAGAGGATGAATGATAGTGGTGAATCTTACTAGATTGCCAAGGACAAAACCTTGGAGGAGCCGACTTGCAGGTTTTTGCCCTCCCTTCCGCCGTGCTGTGATTGGGAGATCATCTCGCACATCTCGAACAGTCCTCACGTCCCGCCTCCGTTCCATCCTCCCTCCCCCTCCTACCTAGCAAAATGCTTCGTTCTTCCCTCCGCGTCGCCCGTGTGCCAGCGCTCAGCCGCTCATACGCAACCGAATTGACCCAGGCCTCAGCGTCGGGCGTCAAGTTGGCCTCCTTCACCGACCCGGCACCAACAAGTTCCATTTCTGTCCTCGTCAAGGCTGGTACTAGGTACGAGACCTCGCCGGGACTTGCTGCTGTCCTCAAGTCGTCTGTCTTCAAGGTCAGTCCCAACTCACACCCCGAACCCACCCGGCCTTCTCCTAGCGTATCAAGTGGGAACGCATTGGACGCCGGAAAACGGCTCGTTTATACGGAAGAAAGCACTGGGAAGCTGGAGGAGGAAGAATGGATAGCTGACTTGCAGTTTGGCGCGCTGTGCAGGGCACCAACAAGAGGAGCGCGATCCGCTTGGTGCGCGAGACGGAGATGTATGGTGGTGTCCTCTCGGCGTCCCTCACCCGGGAACACCTTGTCCTTACCGCTGAGTTCCTCAAGGGAGACGAGTGAGTGCTCTCACAGAAGATGCCGGGAGGCTGCTGGCGCGAAAGAAGGAGCTCTGATGCGTTTCCCGTCTTGAAGGGCATACTTCGCTGAGGTCCTCGGAGACGCCGTTACCCAGGCAAAGTTCGCCAAGCACGAGTACAACGAGGAGGTCATTCCCCAAGTAGCGTCTGAGTACGAGCAGGCCCACGCCAACCCAGCCGTGTACGCGCTCGACATTGCTCACCAGCTCGCCTTCCGCCACGGTCTCGGCAACTCTCTTTTCGCCTCTCCCCACTCCGCTGTCGACTACGTTTCGGCTGCCACCTATGCTCAGAGCGCTTTCGCCTCCCCTTCCAACCTTTCCATCCTTTCCACCGGAGTCGACGCCGGAGCGCTCAGCTCCCTCGTCTCCGAGTTCTTCGTCCCATCCTCCTCAGCCGCCGCCCTTTCTTCCCCTGCCGCATCCTACTTTGGTGGAGAGCTCCGTGCCCCAGCTGCCGGCCACTCCAACTCTTCCCTCGACCACTTCCTCCTCGCCTTCCAAGGATCCTCCGCATCCGAGGTCGACTTTGAGGTTCTTCGATACCTCCTCGGTGGAGAGTCGAGCGTAAAGTGGTCCGCTGGATCCTCCCCGCTTTCCAAGATTTCTTCGGGATCTTCGAGCGCCCAGGCTTTCAATTTTGGATACTCGGATGCTGGACTCTTCGGAATGTACATCACCGCACCAACCGCCGGAGTTGAGTCGATTGCGCAAGCAGCCGTCTCTGCCCTTAGGACTGTTGCGAAGGGTGCCGATGCCGAAGCTGTCAAGCAGGCTGTTCTCAAGGCCAAGTTTGCTGCCGCCAGTGCCTCCGAGACTCGCGCCGGCAAGCTCGACCTCCTCGCTTCCCACGCAAGTCGTCAATCATTGGATATTTGTAGGGTTGATTAGCTGATTCGAATACTCCCCGTAGATCACCGCTTCTGGATCCGCTCCTTCTCTGGAGGAGTTGTTCGCGAAGTTCGACAAGGTCACCGTCGAGTCTGTCACCAAGGTGAGTGGAAGCCGTCGCAGCCTGTTCCCTACAAGCAAGTTCTGATCTTGTTAATTCGAAAACCAGGCCGCCGAGGCTGCGCTCAAGAGCAAGCCAACTACTGTCGCTATTGGAAACATGTACCAGCTTCCTTGTGAGTTTTGTTGTGCCCTGGAGCCTGGTGAGTCAGGCTAATGTGGCCTCTCATTCTTCACAGACGCCGACTCGCTTGGACTTTAAGTTTGGATCCAGAGGAGAATGGAAGAATAGAGAGGTTGGATGTTATGTGTGACATTTTGGACTTGAAAATGACATGCAAACTGTCAAGTTACCCAAGCGTCGCGCTGCTTTGAGAGCTTCCATTTTCGGCTTCGAAGCTCGTGGTAATAGTTCTTCAATCACTTACGTTCAGCAGCTCCTTTCGCTTCTTTGCGGTCACAATAAGAGAAAACAAGGATGGAGGTTTGGAGTATTTGTCAAGCTGGCGGGATATAAGGCGGAGTTCCGGCCCGTGTCGTCTCATCTGCATAACGTCCTTGTTTGCGCTTCTGCCATCTAACCACACATCATGAGGCGATCCATGTCCCTCCTGCGCACTAGCGCCAAGCAACTCCATCAAATCCACCCTACAGCGCGATTAGGCCTCCCTGCGCTCTCCGCCACCATCGCTCGACCCCGAACACTCGCAACTCACGCCGAAACACCTAAGGCCGGTTCCCTCCTCGATGGCATCACCGCCGAAGTACTCGAGCAAGAGCCAGTCGTCGTCAGCCCAGGCGAGGACATGCTCGGCTTTGAAGTCAGCGCCGCCGAGTCGACTCAGCAAGTCGTTGGCCGTCCGATTTACCTCGACATGCAAGCGACCACTCCGACAGACCCGAGGGTGCTCGATGCCATGCTCCCGTACATGACCAACGCCTATGGAAACCCTCACTCGAAGACTCACGCTTATGGATGGGAATCGGAGAAGGCTGTTGAGGAGGGAAGGAAGGTTCGTCGAATCGCTCTTGAGTGGCACTTTGCGGGGCATAGCCACCAGGTGTTTTTTTCGGAGCATGGGATCTAGGATAGGGATAGATCACTGTTTGCGGAGTGGCCATTACAGGTTTAGCAAAGTCATGAGATGCGAGGACCCAGGGCGCTGACATTCATCTCTGTTCCACAGCAAGTCGCCGAGCTCATCGGAGCGAACCCCAAGGATATCGTCTTCACCTCTGGAGCGACCGAATCGAATAACATGAGCATCAAGGGTATCGCACGATTCTTCAAGGGCAAGAAAAAGCACATGTCCGTCCGCTTTCCTTCACTAGCTTCACGCTACTTACTAATACGCAAGCAAACTAGTATCACCACACAAACCGAGCACAAGTGTGTACTTGACTCTTGCCGAATCCTGCAGGACGAAGGCTTCGAGGTTACCTACCTACCGGTCGAAACGGATGGCAAGGTTAACCTAGCCCTCCTCGAATCGAGCATTCGCCCCGATACGTGCCTCGTTTCCGTCATGATGCTCAACAATGAGATTGGAACGATTCAGCCCATCAAGGAGATTGGCGCCATTTGTAAGAAGTACAAGGGTGTTTACTTCCACACGGACGCCGCGCAGGCCGTCGGCAAGAGTGAGCTCGAGTTTTTGCGCCATTTTGCAACACTATTTAAGGCCCGTCGCTGATCATCCTATTCTGAAAAGTTCCGATCAACGTTGATGAGATGGGTATCGACCTCATGTCCATCAGTGGGCACAAAATTTACGGACCCAAGGGAATCGGAGCTTGCTACGTTCGACGTCGCCCCCGTGTCCGCCTCGAGCCCATCATGAGCGGTGGAGGACAGGAGCGAGGACTTCGAAGTGGAACCGTCGCGGCTCCCCTGGTTGTTGGCTTTGGAGAGGCTTGCCGCCTTGCCAAGAAGGAGATGCTCGTGAGCCATTTGTTCCTTTTCGATTTTTCGTTTTCTATTGGCGCCGGTATCATCCCTTCTTGATTGGCGAGGCATTTTGACAGCAAGTCTTTGATGATGACAGCTTCCCGCGCTGGAGGCCTTTGGCCTCGACCAGTGCGCGTTTACATGGAGGCGGTGGATGGGTCGCGGTACCTGGCGTGCTAATAGCATGTCCAGCACTCTACTTTCTCCGACTGCTCGATGATCCTGTGCAGGGGTTTTGAGGAGACTTGTTGGGACTCGGGGGCTCCTTCGACTTACTCGAAACACTTTTAGAGAGCGTGCGCTGATTTATCCTTTCTTCATCAACACAGTTCGACGAGGCGCACATCAAGAAACTTTCTGAGAAGCTGCACAAAGGTATCACTGATCGCTGTGATATGATCGTCAGGAATGGCGCCGAGGATGGTTACCCTGGATGCCTGAACCTTTCCTTCTCGTGAGCACCGTACCTGATGTTTTCTAAGAAGTTCAATCTAACATTTTCATTTTATCCAGCTACATTGAAGGTTTGTCTGCACGGAAACCTTTGTGAGCGGGAAGCATCATTGAAGTTGAATCCTTGCCGCTTTGCAGGGGAGTCCATGCTCATGGCGATGAAGGACGTTGCGCTTTCCTCCGGTAGCGCCTGCACCTCCGCTTCTCTCGAGCCGTCTTACGTTCTCCGAGCACTCGGCGCCGAAGACGACATGGCTCACTCTTCCATCCGTTTCGGAATTGGACGTTTCACCACTGAAGGCGAGATCGACTTTGTTGTTGAGAAGATTGTTGCCATCGTTGAGCGTACGTTGAATTCCGTTCTGCGTTTACTGAGTGGCCAGCTAACTGTGATTGTCTCAGGCTTGAGGGATCTGTCACCGTTGTGGGAGATGGTACAGGAGGGTATCGACATCAAGTCGATCGATTGGGCACAGCACTAGTTTGAGCTCTCTAGTATGTCATGTGCCATGTTGTAAATCTTTGTCCAGCTTGAATCATTGGCTCGAGAAAAACGGGGTTCTTCAGCGATCTTGACCGCTTTCACATCTGATACACAAGAGCACACGTCCGTCAACGACGTGAACGTTTTTTTTCCCTTGAGCACTTTCGGCTGAATAGGGCTCTGGAGTTGTCTGGAGAAACACCTCCTTGTAAAACTGGGTACCGAAGATGCGGAATGCCAGCTGCAACAAGTCACTATGCGAACTTTCTCGAACGGTCTCGCACGCAAATCGGTCCCGCATCTCGTGATACGCTCGCAACGTCTCGGCTTTCGCGTACTCTCGTCTTCCACGGATTTCTATTCCTTTCTCCGTGTAAGTATATAAGGCTTGTCCTGTTTGCTTCTCTCTCCATCTTCAATCACTACTCGCACATCAAACACCTCGAACACAACCTCACAAGCTCAATCCTCAAACTATAAGAATGTCTTACTACTACCCATTCGACTCTCTCCTCCGTCTTGCCGACCTCCCCGAGTCTTTCTTCGAGACCCCCGACGGGAAGAATGAGCAACGCCAAGTCGCTACTTCGCAGAGGAAGTCGCAGAGCGTCGGTTTCCCCAAGATGGACCTGTGAGTTGCCCTTGTATTCTCCCGTCTTTACATTTTTCTGGTACTGATGAGATTTCTACAGCATCGACAACAAAGACCAGCTCACTTGCGTCGTCGAGCTCCCCGGCCTGAAGAAAGAAGACGTCAACATCTCGCTTCACGAGTAAGTCTGCCTTCTCTACTCCCGTCGAGCTTCAGATCACTAACGTACTTGTACACTAACAGCAATGTTCTCTCCATCGCCGGGAAAGTCTCCCACGTCTCCGAATCCGAAGGCGAGGGCTCTTCCTTCAAGTTCAGCGAGAGATCATATGGATCTTTTGAGCGGAAACTTGCTGTTCCTCCTTCCCTCAAGGAGAGTGAGATTTCTGCCAAGCTTGAGGATGGATTGCTCAAGGTAGGCCTTTTCTTAAAAAATTTTTAAGGGGGTGATGCTGATGCCAGGGTGGAATTTGCATAGGTCACCATCCCCAAGAAGGCGAAGGAGGCGGAGCCTAAGAAGATTGCGGTCAACTGAGCGGTAACAGATTGTAGCGGAGGCCGGAGTAGCTTGAAATTGAAGTGAATCAGGTTTGCAAAACGGTCAGCTTCTCTCTGTGCAAAAGTACAGAGCAGGCGACGCCTTCGCAGACCCAATTGCGAGTGTCTGGCATCTCAGGTCGGCTTCTGTGAGCAAGGTGATCTTGGGTGCTAAGAGGATCTTCGTTCTGAGCGTTAGCATAAACATCAGCTTCCCCTCCGACTCATTTCGGTCACAGCATCCTCATACGCGAGAGGAGCTGGAGGCGAAGCACAGCGACGTCTCGAGTCCGCGCGCATTCACCACGCTGCTGAAACAGTGTCGCAGCAAATCCAAAGAATTGTGCCAATAGTGCTCCACATCTCCGGCATGACCGCGACTCGAGAAGCCGTATCCGCTACAAAGACAATAGAGGACTTGCACGCAGTGGACGAAGGAAAGCTCTCGGAGTTATGAGCCTTCATTACTATGTTTGAACACAGTGTAAACTTTTGCGAGAGAAAGATGCTTCAAGGGGATCCGGAGCCGTTGAAGCAGGAGAAGAGCAAGAGAGTGAGTCCTTCAATTGGCGCCAGCTTTCTTGTCCGCGGAGTTGATGCGACGTGAACAGATCCTCATGATGCTTATCAGCAATTGTCAGCAAGCTGCTGAGTTGGGACTTCAGCTACATCAATGCTTTCCCAGCCCTATCCCCACCCCCTATTATTGCTCTGCCACCGTTGCTTGTTTGTCAATTGAGATGTGTAGCCAGCGGAGGAAGCGCATTCAATATCTCCTCACAAGTCCCAAACGGCTTCGTTTGGCTGTATTCAGATCAATCTGTGAGCAGAATAGGAAAATGGCGTTTACCCATCATGGTCATTAGCGGTATCCGCTTCCCTGGTTTACTCTGGCATAAGATCTGGCCTAAGAGACTGTCAGAGGGAACCATCGCTTTGGCGTTTAGGCAGAATCTGTGAGCGCCGGCTCCGACGCTGAGTGAAATGGGCACCGGATCCGAGAGATTATGAAGTGTACCAACTTTGGGGCAGGCAGCGGAGGGTAGGCGCAGAAGGAGCACGCTGGAATAAAGGCGCACCGCTCGACAGGCCGTCCATTCCGCACAAAGCCGCCCACATTGTCCAACAAGAAGCCGCATTGCACCGTAGTCTAGACCATCTACTCCTCGATAACGTTCGCGCTGTCGGGTCGAGCCTGCATCAAATCCGATCATGGATTAGTTTCGTCCATAATAACGCTTCAAAGTCCCTCAGCAGAACTCACAGCGAACAGGGCATCATCGGTCCCGGAAAGTTCCTTGACCAATCCCTCGTAAGGGTACGCGCGAGGAAGCTGTCCACCAATCACCATCAGCGCCAATCCCATCTACACCGTCCCCGCCCGACGGGTACTCGGTAACGTACAGCTGGCGGAGGAGCCTGAATGAAGTAAACGACCCCAGCGAAAGTCGCGACTCCAGAGAGGGCGAGGATAAGTTGGGAGAAGGCCGAGAAGGGCTTGATCTTGTGAACGTCGGGAGCCCTGGCGTAGCGAGGGAAGAGATTGGGTTAGCGCGGCATTCGGCGGCAAGAGGTGGCAGAGGGCGCACCACATGGACTGAATGTCATCGTTCTCGGGTACCTGGTCGAAAGAGGAGATCAATGTGGTTTGATGGATTGAAGGCGGAGTTGACATACGGGCTCGCCGAATTGAACACGCTCTTGCATGTCCCACCAGCCGTAGGGTCCGCGAGTCTGCCTACTCGCAGTTGAAAGTTTTGGGTCTGCAAGATTATGATTAGTCAGGTGGGACAAGATAAGGCACGAGCTGCAAGCGACGTACAACCCATTGCTGCGAGCTGAGGGTCCTCCTCTGGGTCGTAAGTTGCAGCTGAGGAAGGAAGGGGAGGTGGGCTGGCGGCTGTGGAAGCGTAAGCTACCCTGACGCTCAAGGAGCTTAGTGGTCGCATGGCGCGAGTGATGGCGAACATTTGTCCGAGTTGAGGTGGTAGCGGGGAAGAGGAAGGCGAGGGCGCGCGACAAGTTGTGGTTGTCCTCCGCCAATAAACAACACCGCTCAATACAAACACTTGCAGCAGAGCAGACGCACACAGAAGCACTGCCAAAGCGACCACCCGCTCGCGCAACCCATCGCCGCCTTCCTCGCCCTCTCTTTAGCGCTAGCGCCAAACATGTCCGAACCACAAGACCCGCAGCCCGTGCCACAAGTCGAGGAATCTTCCGCGCCGGTAGTGCGAAAGAAAAAGATGGTCAGAAGGAAGCCAGCTCGCAAGCAGGTACGCCGACACATTCAGTGGCACCTAGAATCCACACGAGCGCTAGCAACCCGGCGACAAGCTCACGCCCGCCCTCATCTCACAAGCCCCTGCTGATGACTTTTGCTTCCACTGCTCCCAGGTCGAAGTTGGCCAGATTGAGAAGAAAATGCCTGAACAGAGTGGACAGACATTCAACGTCTGGTACCATAAATGGGTGCGTCGTCTCCTCTCGCTCTCGCAATTCGCACGCTGATAGACATGCTACTGGTGACATCAGGCCGGAGGAGACAAATACGACAGCTACAACGTGTAAGCAAATCAATCCCGCTCTCCGCTACGCCGCACCACGCTGCCAGCTACGACTCGGATTTGTCGCTGACCCACACTGTTCCTGGCCCTCGCAGAAAGGAGAAATCACAAAGTCGAATCAATATCGCCACCGATGCCGGCTACACCCGTGCAGACGGTGGTAACAACGCCTACATCTGCCTCTTCTTCGCTCGCGGCTGCTGTCCATATGGGTGCGCCCCTTCTTGCCCTCCACTTTCACCCGCATTCCTCTTCTGACCATATATCATTCATCTAATAACCACAGCTCCGAATGCTCCTTTCTCCACCGTCTCCCACCAGACCAAGCCTCCCTGCCCGACGCCTCCCTTGACGTATTTGGTCGAGAGAAGCACGCCGACTACCGAGATGACATGGGAGGAGTGGGATCTTTCACGCGACAGAACAGGACTTTGTATATCGGTAGGATTAAAGAAGGACGTAATACGGCCGAGACTGTCGAGAAGCACTTTGAGGAGTTTGGTGATATCGAGCGAAGTAAGCCCCCACTGCGTTCATCTTTGTTTTTGATATCTTGCCTATGCTGACGAATGTGCCATGCCCCCCTCCGCTTTTCCACAGTCAAAATCTTACAGTCAAGAGGTGTCGCGTTCGTAACCTACGTATCGGAACTCAACGCTCAATTCGCCAAAGAAGCAATGATGTGTCAATCGCTAGACGAAGACGAAGTCATTAATGTTCGGTAAGCTTTCTTCTTTCCGCATTTTTTAACGCCCACTAACTCAAAACTTCATTTACCCCCAGATGGGCGACCGAAGACCCGAACCCCACAGCAAAGGTAGCCGAACACGCCTACCTCGTCAAACAAGGAGAAGCCGGCATCGCAAAAGGACTTGACCCGGATTTCGTCCAATCCGTGCGAGAGATGGACGAGTTGGAAGGATTGGTCGAGCCGAGGACTTTTGATGCCGAGTCTGGAGATTATGAAGGGGACGTCAGAGGAGCGAAGAGGGCTAGGATTGAACAGGTTCCACCACCCCTCCCGACTGGAGAGACACCAACAGCAACCTCTTCTGCACCCGCCGCCGCACCTGTGCCTTCACCTCCTGTCGTCGAGCCTACCCAACAAATGGGACTTCTATCAGCGAACGCGATCGAAAGTTTGAAGTTCATGGCTTCGTTAAGGCAGGCCACACCTCCAGTCCCAAAGGCAGCAGCTCCGAAACCAGTAGGACTTGGAAGTCTGGCGGATTACGGCTCGGATGATGATAGCGAGTGAAGGAGTTTTTATTTGCCTGCCTCGCGCGTTTGTAACAAAAGAAGCCAGAGTTCAACGTTGCAGAAAAAGTCTATCGCGAAGAAGTTTTGGAATCTACCTGAACGGATGCGAACGGTCGTACAACAGAGGAGACCCTACGAGCGGGGGGTTTTCGAAAATGGTGCGGACAAGCAGGCAACTGAGGAAGTATACTATCGATCGGTCGTGCCGGTCATGAGAGGAAGAATGGTTTCGAAGTCCTGCGAAACTCCATATAGTGGTCAGCATCTGCTTTCGCAGCAATTGTTTAGCAGCCCGACGCACAAACTGGCTCCATTGATTTGCTGAATGCAAGAATTAGACCGTCAGTCATAGAGAAGCACGCTTCAATCAAAACCAACTCACGCCACTCGAATCCTCCACTATCCATTCCACCCCCGAACGTCCCTCCAAACATGTTCCCAGGATCCCCGAACGCTGCCCCTCCCCCAGTCCCCGGGAACCCTTCCACCGTTGTCTCGCCTCCAAACTCCGCAAAACTGAACCCAGAAGCCGGCGGCAACGATGTCCCTACAGCAGGGTTCCACGCCGGCGCATTGAAATCCATCGGACTCTGCGGAAACATTGGCACATTCGGCGGGAGCTGAGGATCAAAAGCTGCCATTCCTCCCGAGGTGGTCATTCCGGAAGCCCAGGGAGCTGGTGAAGCATTGATTGTTGGAGGAGCGAACGTTGGTCGTCCGTTGAATGTGAGAAGACTTAGGTCGTCCGTCGTTAGCGGTAAGATACCACGCGAGCCTGATGATCGAGGGCCTTCTCGCTTTCGTTTGTAATTTGTGTGGTCCTCAGCTACTCCTGAGTCATTTGCCGCTGGCGAAGGGTGGTTCGAGAGAGATCCGGATGAGCGAGGGGAATCGCTGTCTTCCCAGTCGTTGGTGCGCTTTAGGGAAGGAGCGTCGGGGTTTCGAGGATGGACGGGGTGCCCTGCCATAGTGGAGAGTCGGTCGAGACCTGAGGCACATTTACCAGCGAGAAAAGTACTGGAGTGAGGTCAGTTGGGACTTGCGGATGTGAGAGGAGAGAAGCAGGACTTACGTGGGGGCGAGGACTTCGAGGATGTGAATGCATTTCTTCACGTCGCTCATGGCTGAAGATGTGAGAGAAGATCCAGTAGGACCATTGGCGAAGACGTTGATCAGGAGGATGAGGCCAGAAGTGACACCCTATGGTCGCAAAGTGCGAAGATTGTCAGCGGTCAAATTAGTAAGTGACCTTGACTGCTGAACGCTCACGGCGAGGGGAATGAACCAGAAGCCCTCTTGCTCCAAACTGGCTACTCGCAGAGCGTCGAGAATGTGCGAGCAGGACCTCGCAGCATTGCTGCAGATCGCGAGGGAGGGGAAGGTGTGCATCTTGCGAGTAGGCGAAATATTATCTCGATGGACGAGGATCTGAGTAGCGTAGTAGCTCGTGTCTACGAAGGGTCTCTGATGAATAACGGAATCGGAAAAGCGAGTCGATCAGGAAAGCCCACAAAGAAGAACGGATTGGGTGAGCCATCGTGGGTCTTGAGTTGTTGGATTCCTGCAATGAAAAGAGTATAGAAAAGAGTTTCGAGTGGAAGAAGCGCGTGACCAACCATTTCAGATGCTCTGGAATATTTTGTAGCCCTTTGTAATGAAGTCGAGGTCAGACACAGTCGAAGACGTGGTAATGCGGCGACATACATTCGTTCAGTAAGCTATCCAACTCAGTAACAGCTGCGGTCGCCTTCTCGACCGTGTTGGATTGACGATTCATCCCATAAAGCAACCTCAGCGCCCGCCCCATAATCGTTTGAAGGCGGATGAGACAATTTGTGCCCGCCAGTGGACCTGGAATCTCGGACGGAGGCGGTGGTGGCGAGTCGGGACCACGAAGGTTCCATTCGTCAAGTGCTTCGTCCGTAATATCCAAAGGTGGTCCGAGGTCGCAATCTTGATCGTGGATGGCAAGAGGGCGTCCAAGCGATGCAGAGA
This sequence comes from Phenoliferia sp. Uapishka_3, assembly GCA_035521515.1. NCBI lineage: Eukaryota > Fungi > Basidiomycota > Microbotryomycetes > Kriegeriales > Kriegeriaceae > Phenoliferia > Phenoliferia sp. Uapishka_3. The sequence goes on from JASZXU010000133.1 coordinate 26,710, forward strand.
TTGTGCCTGTGAAATCTTCCGATCAGCCAACTCGCAACGCAAGAAAATCAGAGGTTATTTGGCCTTACGATCAATTCCGAAAAGAGCACCGAATGCACGGCGTCGGAGCTGATCCGCAAGCGGCGACGAGTTCCATCTCTTGCGGTTCTCTCGATGCGCCCCGACGTCAACGACGCGCCGAATGGCAAAACCAACGCAAGCCCAAGCGCTGATGGGTGCGAGTCAGAAGATGTAGTCCCTTTCGAGCCTGATGAACGTGCCTGATAGGAGTGGCGGCCCCAAGAAGCCAAGCAATCGCCAGAACGGACGACTGGATGTCGTAAAGAGTCGCGCTCATCAAAGCAGGTGATGCAGATCCGCTGGAGGCACGGAAGTATTCGAAACCTTTCGACTGCCTGGAAGCAACCGGATCCGAAACCGCATATTGAATATCCAGTCGTTCATCCTCGACGAAGCGAGCCGCGACAGCGCAAACCATGAAGACTAGAATTACGAGCTGCGTCAGGCAATGCACCACTACTTTAAAAAGTGGTTCATGACTCACAAAGACTACGGAAAGAGGTATCCCGCTCGAGGGACCCATCTGCCAGCGCTCTCTCAAAAGACGGCCTATGCAACAGTGGCGTCGAGTTATTAAAGCGCGACCAGTACGCATCCAAGAGCTTTCTTTGGAGGTCAACAGGCGGCAGTTCAAAGTGGAAGCTGGTTCGAAGATGATCTTCTTGAAGGAGAAGCTCTACGATCGAAGGCGTGGAGTCGTGCTCGGAGTCAATGGCAGGCATGATGTCGGTCTTCGAGAATTCGCGGATAGATCTGGCAAGGTGCAGTCCGCTCCCCCGGCCAACGTAGCGATCCTGAGATGGTAAAATCAGCTGTTTGTGCGCTGACTTGTTTGTTTACGCCCCTCACTTTATCGACTGAAAGCTCCTCCAAGTCCGCCGCAAGCCTATCCACGGACTCGAGCGACACATTCGTCTTTCCGTTCCCCATAGGACTTGCCCCTGTCGTAGAACCAGGTGTGCTGTGCTCTCGAAAAGCTTGTAGGTCGTCTCCATTGTCGTCAAAGTCGAAATCGGCAGTCGGGAGCTTGTCCAAGTCTGCGCTGCTTGTCGCCGAAAGTGCTCGAAGTAAAGCTTCCATGGCTTCGAGCCGTCGTTCTAAAGACTCGACATAGCTTTATCCAAGAAAATATCAGCGCCCGAACCTCGATGCGACACAGGCTCTGTTGTGGAGAGCCAAGGCTGACCCTTTAGGAGGTCCTCGCTTGACGGCTTTCTCGTCGAAGGTGCAGGCGAGTTTGGACGTCTTACACCTGGCACAAGGACGATCCGGCAGACCGTCGAGGCATCGAACCTTTGCCCGTCGACATGGCTGCGAATACGAAACATTCAGCGCCCCGTTCTTCTCGTGCCGCACCATGACGCGTGTAGACAAAGCTGTAGCTACTCACGTCGCAAGCCCTGCCCACCCTTGGTTCTTTGCCCTTCTTTTGTTGCTCGCCATCTGCCTTCGAACCAGGCGTGTCGACGGGGTAATCCATCGTTCTAGGTGTAGAAAGGACAACCTGCGCCGTGACTTGTTTGTCTGGTGATGGCCGAGGTCGGTTCGCTCGGGCTGGCTCGCGTTCAGTGGAAAGTAGCTTCGGAATCGGATACACTACAGCTTTCTCTCCGTTGATTTGATGCTGTGAGGCGTGGGGCCAAAAGTTCGGGCAACGGAGAGGTTCCGAATTCGTAAGCATCGGCACGCTCGCCGGAAGGGCAGAGGACAAGTTCACGAGCATCCAGGCGCTTGCTTCGCACAGATCTGCACAGATCCACGACTTGGCGACTCCAAATAGTGAAAAAACAGTATACCGTCGACGTGGTGTCAGAGCAGGGCCTGTCGCCCCTCGCATCAGTCCTACTCACGCAACGGACTTTCGACCCTCCGACGAGCTACGGGGAAAGTCCTGAGTCACTGTACACAGATTCTTGACTGAGCTTTTAGTGTCTTTTTAAAGCACCCCTCTCTCTCGCATGGGCAGCGCGCACGGCTCATGCTGTGTAGGCGCAGACGTTTAGACGGCTTCGCAGCGCTCGGCTTGCTTCCATGTCATGCTAATCCATGCGGCTTGACTTCAACCACATCCTATACTTCAGAACATGGATCTATGGAGTGGAGTTATCGACCTTCCCCTCGCCGCTTACGACTCTAAGCCATCTTCCTCGACCAAAGCTAAGGTCAACGCCGTCAGTAATGCGAAGGCGCGGAACACTCTCATCTTCGGCGTCGCGGACTCCGAATTCGTTCACCTCGAAACCAAGTCGGCTTGCGAGTGTTGGAACAACCTCAAGGACATTTACGCCACTCCCGGAAAGGTTACTATTGCGAAGGCTTACCAGGCCCTCTTCGCCACGAAGCTCAAGGACGGCGACGACATCGTCGCTCACCTCACCAATCAGCTTCAGCAATCTCAGAGGCTCAGCGCTATGGGAGAGGTCGTTTCGGATCCGGTTCTCGTATCTTCGCTTCTCATGTCGCTTCCCCCCTCCTATCAAGATCTCCGTCTCGCTCTCGAGAACCTCCCAGCCGGCGAATTCACCTCCGGCAACGTCAGTCGTCGCATTCGCTCCGAAGTCGCCACTCGTCCCAAATTTCTCGCAAAGACAGTCAAAGCGGAATCTGCCTCGCTCCTAGCCGTTAACGACAACGGGGACGGAGGCGAAGCAAGGCCGCCAAAGTCGAAGGCACACATCAAGTGCTTCGAGTGCGAAGATTTTGGACATTATCGTGGAGACCCCGAGTGCCCTCTTACGACTGGAAGAGGACGTAGAGGAAATGGAGGGAGAGGAAGGGGACGAGGAGGAGGCAATGTAGGAGCGAGAGCTGTCAACGCAGATGAGCGCGCCGAGGTTATGGCCATTTGTATCAAGGCCATCGCGGCTGACGACTTGGCGACGTACGCCCATCCGATGGTCGGAGCTCGACCTTGGGTAGCGGATTCTGGAGCGGTCATCAACGTCTCTGGCGATCGTTCTATCCTTTCCAACTACGTCGTATCGCCACTCACTATCACTCTCGCCGACGACTCCACTCGCGTTTGCCCCGGATTCAGCGAAACAACTCTTCATTTCAAGGACGGCAAGACCGCAGTCATCAAAAGGGTCTATTATCTAGCTGGAGCCAAGGTCAATCTTTTTAGCGTTCGTGCTATCGACAAGCTCGGATACGAATTCACCTTCGGAGGCGGTCGAGGAAAGATCTTGAATCCTCGCCGCGAATTCGTTGGAAGTGCCACTTCTCGTGGTGGCAGTTATATCCTCGACCTCGTCTCTTCTCCTTCCCCTTCGCCTGCTCCCGTCGCTGCCATCGCTCCAGTCAAGGACGCGTATCTCTGGCATCGTCGCTTCGCACATGGCAGTCTCAAGAACATTCGTCGCCTCGAAGCCGCCGGGACTCCAGGTCTGGAAATTGTTGGGGAAAATCCGAAGGGAGTCTGTGGGACATGTGAAAAGGGTCAGATTCGACGTCTTCCGTTCCCCAAGGCCGCCGTTCCAGCTCGAGCAGAGCGTCCTCTCAAGTTGGTATCCATGGATCTCGGCTTCACCGAAGCAAACTCTTTCGGTGGACATTCAGTCTTCGTCCTAGCCATCGATAGCTACTCGAGGATGATTTGGGGCGCACCTTTGAAGACCAAGAAGCCGGAGGAGGTTCTCACCTGGTGGAAGAAGTTGGAGCCGAGGATTGAGAGGGAGTCGGGTCACGTTGTCGATACGATTCGCTCTGACAATGGCCCTGAGTTTGTGACGGATTTGAAGGAGTACCATGAGGCGAAAGGAGGGAGGTTGGAGACTATCGTAGTGCCGGAGTCGGCGCAGAATGGAGGAGCGGAGAGGCCGATGCAAACTATCGTCGGCAAGACTCGCAAGATTCGCATCGACGCGGGACGCTCGAAGGCTTATTGGGCGTTCTTCCTCCTCCTTGCCATCTACATCTACAACATCACTCCCCATTCCGCGATTGGTTTCAAGACGCCTCACTCACAGTGGTTCGGAGAAGAGGCGGACGTCAGCCACCTCCGCGTTCCTGGTTGTACGACGTACGACGTTGTTGAGGATCCTCGCAAGTTGGATGATAAGGGTCGCCAGGGAGTCTTCGTCGGTTACCCCTCATCTCAAAAGGGGTACACTATCTTTTACCCCGACACGAAGGAGTGCTTCGTTCGCAGGAACATCACGTTCGCGGAGGAGGGAGTCATTGGTACGTCGCCTAGGAGGCTTGACTCGGATGATGAGGAAGAGCCGGATGCGGAGCAGGAAGTTGGTGATGGTGCAGACGTCAGGGAAAGGGAGGAGATAGATGCGGGCGTTCCCAGACGTATGCTGGATGGACTCGACCCGGATCTCATCATTCCCGGCGGAACTCACACTCGCTCCGGCCAGATTCAAGATGCTCGCCGCGCAGTCCTCGCACATGGTCCAACTTCCGCGGTCGCAGCACCCATCGAGCTCCGCCAAGACCCTGTCATCTTTCACGCGATACCTCATCCTCTCGGCTCAATCAACATCGCTCTCGCCATTCCCATCGGCACTCCAGGAGTCGACGGTCCTACTCTCGACGATGACTTTGAGTATTCATGGGCCGATTATGTACTCGCATTTACATCAGGCGATGATCCGGACCCACAAACCGAAGAAGAAGCTCTCGCAAGTCCAGAAGGTCCTAAATGGCGCATCGCTATAGACGATGAGTACTCGTCACTTCGCGGCAGAGGAGTTTGGATCGAGGATGTTGTCATTCCAGCTGGGGCTACGGTTATTGATGGCAGGATGATTTTTAAGAGGAAAAGGAATGCGAGAGGAGAAGTCACGAGGTACAAGGCGAGGTTCGTCGCTCGGGGATTCAACATGAAGCCGACTCGTACCACTGCGGCCGGCGAGACTATTCCAGGTGACTATTCAGAGTCTTTCGCACCAGTCGCTCGTACCGGAGTCCTTCGCACATGCCTCCAAATCGCCACCTCTCGCAACTACGAACTCAGCACCGTTGACGTCAAAACCGCTTATCTCTACGGCAAGCTGAAGGAAACGCACCTCTACATGATCATCCAAGGCAAGCCAGTGCAGCTCGTCATGGGACTTTACAGTCTCGTTCAATCAGGAGCGACCTGGAACTCGACAGCGCACGCAAAACTTCTCGAGATGGGCTTCGTTCGATCGGACGCGGACCCTTGCCTTTATGTCAAAGGAACCGTCGACGTCAACTTCGCTTTCATCCTACTGTATGTTGATGATTTGCGTATCGGTTGTCAGACTGTGGGAGAACGAGATGGGATCTGGGAGGAGCTCGCAGCGTTTTGGGAGATCTCGGGAGAGAAGGAGGCGACGGAATATCTTGGGATGAGTATCGAGAGGGATCGTGCCCTTCGCACCCTCAAGCTCGGTCAATTCACGTACTGCGCCAATCTCCCCACTCGTTTCGGTTTAGTCGGAACCGCCAAGACTCCTGCCACCACCGACGTCCTCACATCATCTCCAGAGGACGACCTTTGCGACCAAAGAGAATTCCAATCCATCGTCGGAGCCATCGCTTTTCCTACCCTTTGTACTCGGCCAGACGCTTCCTTCGCTGTCAACAATGTGGCTCAATTCGCCGCAAACCCCAAGATTCGACACCTTCACGCGGCTCAGCGCATCGCTCGTTATCTCGGTTCGACTTCTGATCTCGGGCTTGTGTTTGGACCTGGGGAGAATATTGAGGTGATTGCGGACTCGGAATTTGCGACAGCGGACCCTCTTACTCGTCGTTCAGTTGGAGCTTGGGTCGTCAGGATGGGAGAGCGTGGTACCGCGACAGGCTGGTCGACCAAGCGACAGACTCTGGTCGCTACTTCATCTACTGAGGCGGAGACCTATGCGTTGGCTGAGGCGATTCGTGAGGCCATTTGGCAGGAGAAACTTCTCAAGGATTTGCAGGTGAAGCTCGATGGACCTATCGTCGTTCGAGAGGACAACACCGCCACTATTCAGCTTGCCACCTCAGTTGGTTCTCACGGCCGCACCAAGCACTTCGACATGCGTATCAAGTTCATTCGCAACCGCATCGAACGCGGCGACGTCTCCATCACCTACATTCCTACTGCCGCCAATGTCGCCGACGCCCTCACCAAACCTCTCGGCCTTTCTCTTCTCGCTCGCTTCCGAGCTGCCGTTGGTATCCTTTGAGTTGGCAATCTGGGAGGAGTGTTGAGTTATGGTGTTGGGAGGAGTAACACTTCCGCGTTAAGCAAGTCTCTAAGTTCGCTCCCCTCCGCACACACCCTCCGCACTTCCCCTTCGTCTCGTTTCCTTTCTTCCTCTCTACTCCTTATACCATTCACTGGTCACTAAGGAGTACGTTATCTTTCCCCTTCGCTCTCTCATAGTTTCACCATCTGATACTTTGTGTAGTTCCTCATTTCCTATTCAGGTTAGTTGAACTGCAACGTTATACCATTCACTGGTCACTAAGGATTCCTCATTTCCTATTCAGACCCTCTCTCGAGGTATCAGATTTCAACAGGTTATGAGCCCAGTGCGGACATGCACGAGCATGAAACCAAGGTCGGCGGCGGCTTCTCCATCGCAAAGCTCTCAGGCCCCGACAACTATCACGCATGGGCCTTCAAGATACGAAAAGAAATGGAGTCCCGGCATCATTCTGGCCAGCCTCTGCGGTTGAGGAAGGCGAGAAAGACTGCGATGCGAACCTGCACAGATCGAATGACAAGCTGGGCGCTGCTGCCGACCTCGGCCGAAGGGGCATGTGTGCTTACCCCGGAAAATTAGAGGCACACTAAATTCCAGTCAGTGATCCGTGTACAGTGACTTAGGACTGCCCTCGCATGGGGTTTTAGCAGACATTTCAAGGGACTGCTGATAAGCGACTGCACTCCGCCCGAGTTCTCTACAATTTTCTACAAACAAAAAGAAATCGAATCGGTGTCCGTGTCGGTATAACGCACACATGCGATTGTAAAAGTCCATCGAACGCCTCAAATTCCGTTTCCGTACGCCGGATCCAAAGCCAGAGGGTCGCTCCAGAACGCAGAAAGGATGTCGTTGAATTGATCGTGGGAGTACACTCTGCAAAGGCGACATTGAGTTCCTGGAAATGTGTCGTTGAGCTCGCCGCTACTAAACTCAACTCACACGGCTGAAGTCCCGGGCGCATCAAAGGGTGCAGTGGCGTTCGCCACATTTTCTGCCAAAGTGCAAGAAAGCCCGTCATTCACAGTGATAAGCAGTTCACTGCAAACTAACTTACGGTCACTGTAACTCCCCTCAAGGGCTCTAATAGTCTGATGGTCCTGTGTCGACGACCTTGCTGCTTGCGCCTGACGCATTTCAGCCTCCATCAACCTCGCTTGTTTTGCACTGTCGTAAATCCAGTTCGGAACGCCGAGACGAGAAACACTTGGGGCTGTCGCGGAGGAGCCGTCCTTACTCCTGGAAGTAGCTCCGAGTCGCTCGTGAGCTCGTCGCGCGGCGAACCCCAGGTGATTGGCGAAGCGACTGATGATATCTCCATCTTCGACGGCGAGAGATAGCGAAATCCGATAGGCCTCTGAAATTTTGATGAGCGCTGCCGGAACGTCGAACTAGAGTTTTGGAGGCTGTTAAGTCAAGACGCACGAGACCAAGGAGGACGCAGGATGCACCTTTCGAGCGTCTGATCCAGTGACTAAATGAATGAGCGTAATCTGTTGTAAATTCTGTAAGCATAATCAACCCCCGCAATGAAAAATTAATGTGGGACTCACGCAAGCCTGACCGAAGCCCCACAGCAAACCCATAGGAAATTTCCCCAAAGCTAGAGGATCTGTCCCCAGAACGATGTCGATGATCCTGATGCACCCAACATAGCACTCGCTGGCGAGTTGGCTGCGACCAGCATTTGTCTGCGGTCCACTGGCAGGCTCTATCTGGAGTCCGAACACGCACAGCCTCACGCTCGTCAAGAGCGAAAGAAGTCTCTCGGAGGTATCGACGCTTCCAATACTTCGTTCCAGATCGGTGAGCTCGGCGGAAAAGGCGCGAAGAAGGGACGTCGAGGTCTGGGGAGAGGGAACGCCCGAGGGGGTGTCGACGCAGCCCCCGAGTGCTCTCGAGACGCGGTCGGAAAAACGGGATAGGCGAAGGCGTTGAACAATAACCAAAGGGAGAGGTGCAAAAGTTGTTGGTCCTGATGAAGCGGCCGTAAGGTTGGCCCAGTCGTCCTGAATTTGCGAAGGGTAGCCGTGATCCGCACTCAGGCTATCGCAGTCCGACATACATCAGGAAACTTTCTCGCCACAGAAAAAAAAAAAAAAAAAAACCACTCACCTGTAATTGATGATGTGACAGAGGTGCCAGGCGATCCTGCGCTCAGCTCCTTCGTTGCTCGAAGGATCAATCGTTCGCTCGAGTCCAAGGTCCGACAAGAAGTACTCTTGCGTATGAAGAGGCCGATGAAGACCAAGTTGAAGTGATAGAGTTGTCGCCAGTGCTGCGTACATGATCGAAAAGTCTTGCTTCATTGTTGGTGCGGGAAGGGGCCAGTGGGAAAGAAGGAGGAGGGCTTGTATAGAGCCCAACCGCCGTTGCAACGGATCAAGAAGAAGTGAGGATGCCATAACCTTGACTTCTTCCGCGAGAGCGACGTGAGAGATAATGTTGATCGACTGAAGCGGCGGTTCTTGGTAGTATGGCCGGCGACAGGCAACGACCAGGATTGACCAGAAGAGAAGGGGGTCCGAATTGTGGAGTTCGGACGAGTCGGGGCGAGTAACAAAGATGGGACAGTGTTGATGGTAGGATTCGAAAAAGCTGGATCAAGTTTAGGAGAGAAATTTTTAACACTTGCAAATTAGGTGAGCAGAAAAACGTACTCGGTGAATAGAAGCTCGACGTGATCAGGTGAAACTTGGACCTGGCCGAGAGCATAGTTGCCTGACGGGATGCCTACATCATAAGATGAAGAGCTGTGGGACGGAGGTGGGTTGAAATTCTGATTGTGGGAACGAGG
>JASZXU010000134.1:0-35687 GCA_035521515.1 Phenoliferia sp. Uapishka_3
GGAGTGGGTATGGAGTGGAGGGGGAGAGGAGTGATGCTTTTGAAGATCATTTTATGAATGGCGTAAGGTGCTTGGTGAGTGGATTTTGATTGAAGCGGGCTGGGGGTGGATGTGGGATGGGGAAAGATGTGGAATGGGGAAGACTGATGTTTGTTTGTTTGTTGGCGTGAGAATAGTTTTGGAGTCCGGGGAATTTGGAACTGTTTGTGCTTTGTCCGCCGCCGGTTCATCCGAAGAAGAAACGTACGTTTTGCGTTTCTTTGACCTTGGCTTGATTGACTAAGACTGATTCCAAATCATCGACTGAAACTCCAGCGCACGATGAACAACTATTCGTGATCCCATTCGCCAAGAGCGCTGTGACAGCTTTACACACTCCCGTAAGGAGGCTTTCGATGGCTGCATGTTCAAGCTCCTGACTCGTTTGTCAGGACAACACAAAACATGCTTTTTTACAAATGGACGATCGAGTCCTTGTCTACCGAGGTGCCGACCAGCCCGACATGAGCGTTATCAATCCCGAATCCGATGTTTGGCAGCACATCAAGGTACGCGTCAATAGATTCGGCCTCACCATAATATATTGACACGTCTATCCACAGATCCCCTCCTCCTACATCGCCCTCCACCATCCCATTCGATACGCTGTCATCTCCAACGACGCTCGTCTTATCGCTGTTGCTGGTAGGAGAGGACTTACGCATTATAATGCGCTTAGTGGGAGATGGAAGTTGTTTGAGGTTGAGAAAGAAGAGGATGCGCTGAGAGTTGTGGGGGGGATGGCCTGGTGGTCGAATGTTCTTATTGTTGCTTGTGTCGATGCTGGGGTTTATCAAGTGAGCCTTCATCTCTTCCCGAGCTCTTTCCGGAGGGCGTGAAGGAGGAATCTATACTGACTCCATCCATTACCCGTGAACAGATCCGACTCTTCTCCCGAGACAAACCTCTCACCCTATCCGAATCTCTCGAAGTAGTAGCGCTCGACTCTGAACCCCTCCTCATCTCCGTCTTTGACTCTTCATTACTCGTCTATACTGCCGACAACACTTTTCATCATTTCCTCATACGACAAACTCGAGCTGGAACTCGATTGAGAGCTTGTGGAAGTATTGGATTTGAAGGAGTGGTGGCGGATCCGACAAAAGTGAGAGGGATGAGCTGGCTTGTTCCTAAATCTCAGCAGCGTGAGTTCCCTTTTTCCGTCGGGAGGGGCAGTACAGGAAGTTGATATTGGATGTTGAATGTGTCGCAGGCTTCGGAGACCCAGCAGACGACCTAAACGTGGCCACCATCATTTTCCTCATCAACGGCAAACTAGTCCTCCTCCGTCCCCGACGCTCGGCACACGAAGAAGTCAAATACGATCTCCAAATCCTGGCCGACCGAATTGAATTCTACTGGACTCATCTCTCTGGAATAGGTACCCTCGAGAATTCATTGTGGGGTTGGGATGGGACTCAAATTCGCATTTGGTTGGATGCGCTTACGATTGAGAAAGTTAAAGTTGATGAGAGGAGAGATGCGTATGAGAGCGTTAGTGAGAGTGTGGGGATTTTGGTCGATTTTTATCCGCTTGGTTCGTCCCTTTTTGAGTTGCTTTGGAGGGAAGGGATGCTGATGATGTTGGGTGGGGATAGCGGTACTTATGGATAAGGGCATCATTGTTGGAGTGGATCAGGAAACTTCCTTGAGACGATCTCTTGATTTTGCTATCTTTCGAATCATCACTACTGTGCGTGTGCTTTTGTTCTGAAGAAAAAGTGAAGTACTGACACGGCTCCTCCGCCAGACCCACCTCTTCATCCACCACGTCCTTCGCTTCCACCTCACCCGAAACCAACGCAAAGAAGCCGTTCAATTCGCCTCGCACTATCAATCCCTCGTCTACTTCGCGCACGCTCTCGAAATTCTCCTCCACGCCGTTCTTGAAGACGAAGCAGATGCTCGACCTTCGACACCTCCTCCTGCTATCAATGGTAACTCGTCAGTTGTACCTGAAGATGAGAATGCGGTATTGCCGAGAGTAGTGGAGTTCTTGGATCATTTTGATGAGGCGCTTCAGGTTGTGGTGGGGTGCGCGAGGAAGACGGAGGTCGCCAGATGGGGCTTCTTGTTTGATGTTGTGGGGAAACCGAGAGATTTGTTTGAGGTGAGTCATGGGCTTTTTGTGCTTGGGAATGAGGGAGAGGCTGATGGATTGGTTGCATAGAAATGCATCTCGGCGGGACTGCTGAAGGTCGCCGCGTCGTATTTGCTTGTCCTGCATAGTCTCGAGCCGTTGGAGCAGAGCAGTAAAGTGGGCTTATTTTGATCCGAGATTGTGGAGACTGTTACTGATGCGTATCTTCCAGGACACCGTCCGACTCTTGAAAGCTGCCATGGCTGCAGGGGAATGGATGGTACGCTTTCAGAGCTCAACAAAAATGATCGCAGACGATGCTGATTTTATGACTTACAGCTATGCCGTGAGCTTCTACGTTTTCTCTACAGTCTAGATCGGTCTGGATTGGTTCTTCGAACAGCCCTCAGCGAAGGTTTGTCCCATCAGTTTTCCTTTGAAGCCTCGCCCTTGCTCAAAACTCGGCAATCGAAGGCTCGGCGCTTCCTCCCGGCTACGCAATCCCATCACCCACTATCGACTCTTACTACCCGGCCTATCGAAGCGGTTCCATCACATCCCTCGCCGACGAAGCTCCCTTGGATCCCACACCACCGCTGAGGGACACAAGTGAGGAAAGCAATGGGGACGACAATTCATCACGACCAGGTCTGGCACCTCGGTCTTCCTCGTGGACGATGTATGGACAACAACCGAATGGTAGTGGTACTGGTGGTGGATTTGGGAGCGTCGGATTGACAGGACTTCTTGAGCGGGCGTTCAGGCCGGCGGCGTAGTGGGATTTTGGGAGACCTGGAATGTTGCTCATGTTGAAAAGTCGGTTCTTTCTTTGTGTGAATTTCTAATATCCCCTTATTGGGGAGCTGGAAGCCAGCTACTAGAAGAGGGAGCTCATAGAAAGGAGATGCTGCTTCATTGAGGGCGCTCGTTGTTAGCGGCTTTATTTACATGTAAGTCCCCAGTCTCACTCGCTCTGAGACCGCTGCCCGTGCTGATATAACGCAACTTGCTTCCATGCAGACGCTCCTGCCTTCCTGGTTGAGCTTTCAGCGATGCCAGCCTTCGCGTCGGGCTCCTTTTCCGGGGTAATATGAACTCCGATGTGGTCTGCATTGGCGCGGACTAAATGCGTGAGTACGTACATAGTACTGCAAGAATGAACTCAGAGGATGCTTGAGTACAATCTCTCTGCATACAGTCTGTAGCCGTTCGACCTACGTAGCCAAAAGACCGGGTCGGTTCCTGTTTGAAATACTCTCGGAGTCGGGCATGCTTTGTTTTCCTTGGCTCATCAGTTTCGTCCTCGCCCTGCTTTCCGTTCGCTTTTGCTACTATAACGTGAACATGTCACCCACCGTCTTCATCGCACCGCCAAAACCTCAGGCTGGGATGACAGCCTACCCTCCCACCACAACCGTTGCGTCGCAGGAGCAAGAAACAGACGCGCTGGCTCTCCGAGGAGGTGGCGAATGTTGTAGATGGTGAGCTCTCTCTCTCAATCCTTTCTACCAAGCTCCTACTCATTCAGCACTCGCTTCCAGTCTGTTCTGCTGTCCTTGCATCGAGGTGAGGGAGATTGCTTGCTAGGAGCTGTTGAGGAGAGGGGGCGATAGGCCGCCGGCGAAGAGAGGAGCTGACCTCCTGCCTTCCGTTCAGGCCCTTTGCTGTATTCTTACATGTGGATGCGTACGCCCGCATACCAACGTCGGCCCGTAAGCTGCAACACGCAGGAAATGATGAGCACCAGCGCCGAGCGGAGTGTAGGCGGAAGTAGCGGATGCCTGCGGCGGCTCTGCGGGAGATGTGAGGGAGAGTGTTTTTTATGGCACAGTATAGCAGCTAAGTAATACCAGAGTCACACCAACACATGCTTTCCTTAGTTCTTCAGATGTGTACGGAGCAATCTCCTTTCTTGATGTTTCGGAAGTGAGGACTGGGGCCTGAAGGCCTCGTTCTCGTTTGCTTCGTATCTCCTTGGAATCAGGGTAAGAGCTCACTCAGTTACAATTCAATCGCCTCGATTGTGTTTGAGTTATTTCACTCAATGTTTAGCACTCGATTGTGAAGGTGTGCGGTAAAAGGCCGTTCGCCACTCGAGGGCGCGCCGAAGACGAAGCCGGGCGCCGGTAAATCCTTTGATTGTAACGAAAGCAGGAAACTCTTCTTGATCACACGGATCGTAATTCTAGAAAAACTTCACACCTTTATCAGCATTCAGAAGCCTGTTCGGCGGTGGAACCGCGCTTAAAGGTGGGATTAGCGACGCTGTTGCTTCGCAGGTCTTGACTTTCCAGCAGTAGCCAGCTTCCTGTAACAGCCGAGCGGAGCAGGCCTCAGGGTCTTCGAATTCATCCACTTTATCCACTTCATCTTTGGTTTTTCGAATGATTTTACTTCGTCAGCTGCTGGCTCTCCCGCTTGTTCTCTTTGGAAAATTAGTTGCTGACCGTATATGTAGTCAAAACATCCGGATCTTGATTGAACCACTCGAAGAACTTGAACAGTAAGCCGCTTCGGCGGTACAAACGGTTTTGGTGCTCTTCACACCCGAATGCGCTGAGCCCGGAGCCTTCGAGTTGGCGTCGGCGGCCTCGGCAAAGGCGCGCAGGCCACCACCACGCCTTCCTTCTGTCAACTCGCCCAACACCACCCAATTCACACCATCTGCCGCTCGTTAGCTAGGACGATAGCTTCGGCCCCTTCTGCGCAACCTTTTCTCTCCCCTGCACTCTCGCGTCGCGTCGACATCTCGAGGCCGAAACGATGGCCGCCTTATTCAACCGGGCCTATGAGCGAGGTGTCGCGCTGACCAAGTCAGCATTGGCTCGTTACGAGGCATTGCCACAGGGAGGGAAGATTGCAGTTTGGGCATACGTTGCGATTCATGTGCTGTTTGGAGCGGCCGTGTGGATCATTACACCCGTCAAGCTGCTGGAACGTGAGGTATTTCGAAGCGCATCTGTAGGTGGGAGCTAACGCTTTCGTGGGTCAGAGGTCGCACAGTGGGGCAAAGAGCTTCAGGGAAATCCATATGGCTGGGTGTTGTTGCTAGGCTTGATTGTAAGCTCGGAGACACCTCGGAACCTGCTCTCAAGTGCAGTGAGATGAAGCTGATCTTGCCTACAACAGATCTTGACTTCATTCCCGCCCTTGTTTGGTTACGGTACCTGTACGTTGCCGCCTCGCGATGAGATGTCGTGCCATACTGAAATGACCTCACCGCGTTATTTGTAGGCATCACTCTGTGCGACTTTTATCCCAGCCTCGTGCGGTTGTGTTCAGCTGTTCATAATTTGACTCTTCGTAGGTGTGGATTCGCATTCGGAGTCTGGAGAGGCTGGATGCTAGGGGCCCTTGGATGTGTCTTGGGATCATTGATTTCTTTCTCGTGCGTTTGCATAACTTTGCGCTTTTGTTTAGCATCTGACCCGATTCTACAGGATCACACGACAGCTTGTTGGTTGGTTTGCGCCATACTTAGGCCGCGACAAGACCTTCAGGGCGTTAGCAGCGGCAGTGCGTGTGAAAGGCCTACCGCTGGTCGTCCTCATCAGGTATTTAACGCAGCCTCTCGACACGTTGATAACGACTAATTTCGGCTTTAGACTGTGCCCTTTCCCATTCACATATTCCAACTTGTTCTTTGCGTCGATTGAAAGCGTTTCGTAAGTTTGCCGAATCTGTTCGTCGCTCGGAACTCATTGGTCGTCGCGGCACAGTCTGTGGCAATTTTTCTTGGCTACGCTCACAATCACGCCTAAGCTATTCCTACACGTCTGGGTTGGCTGTAAGGAACTTACTCAAGCGAATGGTTGCTATCGCTGACTCAGTGTGCGTTGCCTAAATAGCCCGGATGTTCCTTTTCGCGGATCCCGACAGTCGCCAACACATGGATTCGCAAACAAAGATTCTCAAGTAACTCTTTTCAACGACTTTCCCGAGTCCTAGACTGATCGGACCCAATCACCAGTGGCGCTTATGTGGTCGTTGGATCCGCTCTCGGTGCCTTCACCTCTTGGTACCTATATCAACTCACTATGAAGTATGTGGAGGACATCAATCTCGATGATGAAGGGCAAGACTTGGAAGCGGCGGGATTAGTCGACGACATTGATGCGATGTTGGAGGAGGACGACGAGGAGACATCCAGACCAACTTCCCCATTCGAGGACGACGCCACAACTCCTCGCGCCGAATCTCGCTCTCCCGCTTATGCCGCAGTGCCACTTCCTCCCGCAAAGTCGACCACCTCCAAATCTACCAAATCTCCCAAAAGCACGCCAATCCCCCTAACACCATATCGCGATTCTCCCAGGGAGTCTCTAGAAAACGGCCAAAAAAGCGGTCGGCCTTCGGAGGACTGGGGGGGAACATTTTCAGACTTTGAGGATGATCACGAGTCGAAGGACGAAGAGGATGACGGTGAAGATCCGTTAGGATTGGGGCTCCCGCCGAGTGTTTCGCGACCTGTTCCTGTCCACGCCGTCGACAAGCGCCGTGATTAGATACCAATGTAAAGCATAGCAAATACCACGCTATTCATGCGGGTGGGCCTTCCAGATGCGGGTGGGCCTTCCAGATGGAATGCTTTGCACTCCGACTTTCACCTTCGTGCTGAAGGCGTTCAGTGCCTCGACAAGCGCGGTCGGAAAGACTTCTGACCATTCCTTGTTGCGATTGTATCGGGTAAAGTCTGGAAAGTACCTCGAGGAAATGGATGAAGAACAGAACAGCTTATTTACAAAACGATACACCGTACTTGCTATGCTTCCAACGCTTGGACTTATGATATCTCCACACTGATCAGACACATTTACTGCAAAGGAACCGGAGGGATGTCGATGTCGGTCAAGTAGAACGCTCGGTCGCCCTCTCCGGTTTCCTCGACGTTGGTCTGACCGTTTCCGAGCCAGGTGAAGCGGTTCTTTTGTGACACGGGGGTGTAATCGAAATCCTCCCATCGAGGGTTCTTCATCGCTGTAATGGCGTGAAGACAGGATCCTGAAATCAAATGCGGAGTTAGCGAACGTACACAGTCACGAAAACTGCTCAAACGTACCAGGCCACAGAGCGACAACAGGTCCGAGCTCCATACCCTTCTTGTACCAACTGCGGCACTTCTCGGAGTAAACAGTCTTGGGGAAGTAGTTCTGGTGAAGTCGTAGCGTCAGCTTTTATGATCTTGGCGGAGAATGTAGGAGGGATGAAACTCACGGCAATGAACTCCATGAAGTCATCAACCGCTGACTGCTTCACCGACATCGCCTTAATGTTCTCGCGTTGCATCTTGCTGATGGCGGCAATGATGTAGTCGACCTCGCGCTCGAACATGACGAGAAGAGATCCAGAGCCCACTGAGGAGTTGGGTCCGTTGACAACAAACTGCTCGCAACGACGTAATCAGCAAGGTTTCAGGGCAAGCACAATGGCAAAGTCTTCTCACGTAGTTGGGGTGGTCGGGACCGATGGCAATGGACAAGTAGGAGGTAGGAATATCTGCCCAAAGGTCCTGGACATTGACGCCGTTCCTTCCGACTATGAGCAGGCGAGACGTTAGTTCCGCGACTCGAAAAGATTTGGCTCGGGCGTACTGATGGGGGTTCGGGGCTTGTAGCTCGTGTCGAATCCGGTAGCGCAAATGATGGTGTCGTACTCGCGGTGTACCCCGTCAACGGTCTCGATTCCGGTGGCGGTGATCGTTTTGATAGGAGAAGACACGAAACCAGCCTGCACCAGCTCAGTGTCAGTGGGAGCTAAACTTCACTTCATGAATAGACACTCACGTTGTCTTCAACCAAGGCCTCGAGGTAACCGGGTCCGGGGGTGAGGCGACGGCAAGCTACTGGGAACGTAGGAATAATGGTGCTGAGGATTTCTGGTTTGGTCTTGAGCTTCTTCTCCACTGTAGAGTAGGAATGTCAGAGCTGTTCTTTGACAAGAATGTCTCGCGGACTTACTGTCCTCTCGGAAGTGGGTAACAGCGCCAACTTGCATGGGGCTGCCCTTGAGCGTGACTTGGTGAACACTGTTGAGCTGCGGGGAAGTACGGTGAGCTCAAGAAACCAAGCTGAGTGACGAGGGCCCTTACCTCATCCTCCATACTCCTCCTGAACTTGGCAAATGCGACCGGGTCCTCTGCGAACAACTTCTTGTCCTCATCCGTGAACTTGTCTGCATGCGCGATGGATGAGTAACCGACCAATCCAGAATGCTGGTGCAATGATCTTACAGTTGCGACCATCTGGCTGGTACTGGAGGAGTGTCTTGGATGCGAAGGGAGCAGCGATCCAGGTTGAACCCTGTGGCGAAACAACGGTAAGCGAGGTATCTGCAAGATTCAGATTCAAGGCGACCTACCCTGACGTAGTTATCGATCTGCTTGGCGAAGGGCTGAACGGTCGGTACGATCTGAATGGCAGATGATCCCTGGTGCGCGAAATATGTAAGTACAACGAGCTGCAAGGGCGTACTTCAGACCAACTTACCGAACCAATGACGGCCACTTTCTTGTCTTGTTGATCCGAGGCAACTCCCTCGTACGCTGCGGTGTGCAATTTTGTTCCCTGTTCAAGATTGTAAGTCTCGAGAACGGACGGAAATCAGAGTGAGGTCTCGCGTACCTTGAAGTCCTCGAGTCCAGGAATGACGGGCCAGTCCCATCGTGAAAGTCCACCCATGCCTTGAATGACAACATCGGCGACCTCAGACTTCTCGCCAACCTTCTCTCCGGCCTCGTTCAAGATGTCGAACTGGAGCGTCCATTGTCCCGACTTCTCGTCCCAGTTCGCGGCTTTCAGGCAGTGCCCGTACCGAAGATACTTGTCAAGCTTGTACTTGGCGGAGACGTCCTTAAGGTATTGGAGAATCTCTGATCCAGCTTTTGGTAGAGTTGGGTCAGTGTTTGTATTCTGGAGCGAGGCAAAATAATAGACTTGCAAGCAAAGAAGTTCGACCTGAGTGCGACAGCTTGATTAGCCCTGGCTCCGCGTGCCAATTGAGAGAACTAACCAGTTTGGGTTTGGTGCGAAAGTGAGAGTGTAGCAGTGGGCTGGGATGTCGCAGGCAATTCCTGGGTACTTGTTCTCGTACCTGCAGCAACGCGATTAGCTCTCATCGATCCCATCGCTAGGCGCGAGTCAGGATCCCGCCGCACCATGTTCCTCCCACGGAGTAGTTCTTCTCGAAGATGCTCAAGTCGACATTCTTCAGACGCTGGGGGATACGAACACCGGCGATAATTCCGCTGAAACCAGCTCCGACTGTAGGTAAGACAGCTGTCAGCTCGCTGCGAAGCAACATTTTGCTCTCAGAGCACTCACTCATTGCAATCTTGAGGCGACGGTGGGCGTTATCGATGGGGAAATCTTCGAGGTGGAAAGGTACTCGGTTGACACCGGTGGGGGCTCCAGTGACGGGATCAATGTCGAGGGAAACCATAGCGAAGAATGTGGTTGGACTTGGGTGAGAGGTGAAGCGTAAGTGACTGAAACGAAAAGTTGTTGCGGGGTGGTGGCTTGGTGAGCGGGGTGAAGAAAAGAGTGTGGAGCAGGGGCGAGAGCGGAGACCAATAAAGCTGGCGGATAATCGTAGCCGGTGGGAAAACGCCGCATCGGGGCTCCAGAGGGGCCTCGAACCCTTGAAATTGCCGCCACGCCAGACGGCGGGGTAATTAGTGCGGGCAATAGCAAAAATGCATGAAACTGCAGCCGCCGGCCGTGGGTTGGGGTTGCGGAGTAATGATCTGGGTTTGATGCGTGTAACGGCGGTGTTTTACATGAGCCTCGATGAAATCATGCCAGGCGGGACCTCTATGTATGTCGTGTTTGACAATCGAGCCTGTTACATCTCTAGAACGTCAAACAAACAAATGAGTTGTTGGGTCTGACGTACGACGTTCCCGGTTGGAGGGACTCAATCGCGCGGTCCGACCCAACACTTCTCGAGTCTCCCGCTGCTGCCAGCTAGAGTTACCTTCTGCAATAACTGTCATTCATGATGTTGACTTCGACCGGGGGAGAAAGATGCAGGGTCTGCAAGGCCTTTCGTTCCTCTTCCTGCTGTTGAAGACATAGTGGGACTCCTCGACGGAGTTGAAGGTAGGTGGGCTGGCGACGGCTGCGATTCTTGCAAGTAGGTTCGTGGTGGTGGCGGCGAGTAAGTAGGTCTGAAAATTCACCGCACATCAATATAACAGCTTTGACGGTATTTTTGCGGAGAGCTTACTTGCAAGCTTTGGATATGTTCCCGTAGTCGAACATGAAGAAGACGAAACGAACAACTCTTGCGACTCCAAAGCCCCAAACGGTGTTTAAGATGGCCCCAACTCGATGATTTCAAGGTAGCCGGAGGCATCTTACAACATTAGCTGTTCAGTATCCTCGATTTCTCAAAAATAGACTCTCACAAAGAGGTTCATCTGGCACAAGAACTCTTACCTGCGCTCTCCGAAAGACGGGATCAAAGTGCCAAGTCCTGCGAAGTCCTGAAGAATACTTACCGTCTTCGAGAACGGTGGGACTGTGTAGCTTCTCAGACTGTCAGCTAGCGTGGCTGAAGATTTGGATACTGGTGGATTTGCTGAGTACCGCGTATTCGTCTGATTGGCAGTGGGCGCCGGAAAAGCACTTGTAAGCGTTGAGGTTACTATTGATGTATAAGCGTGGGTATTAAGATGTAGAGAGGGGGACCCGGTGGAGGTTTATGCTGCTGCGATCGTCGGCCAAAGGAGCGTCGTAGGGAGTGAAACCAGTGGCTTGACCACGCCCTCTTACTTCGGACAAAGACTCAAATCAGCTTGTGTAGGAAGTACGAAGATTGGGATCTGTAAGAAGAGATGGGCGTACGACTTCGGGCCCCGATCTCGCACTTCCTTCGCCCCTTTCGCCTGCTTCCATGCAGCTATTCTTGTGGGCGTGCATGGCATGACGTCCACCTACAGAGTCATGATGGGTTGAGTTTGGTCGTCGGAGATGAGTAAGTGTTCAGCGAGCGTCCTCCTCCAAGCCTGAAAAATCGCGCTTGGGAGAAGACGCCTCTCGATGTCCTTCCGGAGTCCGAATTTGCGCTAGGCAGTGCCTCGACTAGGCCTCCACCCTCTTTTCACCCTTCTCCCACCTATACTTCAGTGCCAAAACAACGTCCAACTCGTCATTTTCAAAGCCGATACAATGGCAACTTATCTCTCCCGAGCGGAGGGTCCACAGGACCCTTTCGTCGACCCTCCCGTCGCTCCCACAGTCCCGACAGTGGTTCGTGACCATACTCCTCGTGTCAAGCAGATGAATGGGACCTTTATCTGACTCTAAAACCGGTAGAGATACGACACAGACTTCCAATCAGCCGCCTCTCCGACATCTGGGGCGACGTCTTTCGCAGGCGCGTCGGCGCCCGCAACAAGCTCGACTCGCGAGGCACCTCCCATGCTTCCCGCTGCTGTAGCACCAACTTTGGGAGGACGTACGACTTCTACCGGAGGCTCAAAATATCAGCCGTGGTATCTTCGGACAACTTGGATCATTCTCCTTTGCGTTGTCCTTTTGGTGGCGTTGGCGCTTGGGGTTGGCTTGGGTGTTGGCTTGACGCGTGGCGGAGATAGAAAAAGCAATAAGGTGGTTACTGGAGGGGGGAGTGGAGCCGGAGCCGAGAGTGACGTAGAATCGAGTGCGGCGAGCACTGTTGATTTGACGACTTTTTTAGATGGAGGTGCCACTACCATAGCGTCTGTCGTCGATAACACCAACGCCGGCGCTATCTCAACAAATCTAGTTTTGGGTTCGCAAGCAGTCACTGTTCAAACAATCGGTGAGACAGCCACGACGACGACGAACATCGAAATTGTTCTGTCGCAGACCGATGTCCTCTGTAAGCTTTTCCTCCTTTCAACATCGACGAGAGAAATTTTCAATGATGTACTGAAATGAGCCTACAACAGCAACTACCACCGTGTACACGGAAAAGACCGTAGTATCGGGAACCGTCACACTTGTCGAAAGTACGCCTCATTTCCTTGTCACCGGCGACTTTTGTGCCATACGGAGCTCTGACTCGATTTTCCGCTTTCCCACGTCCAACAATTGTCTCCATCGCTGCCATCCTCGATCCTCCCTTTGTTCAAATAAGCAGCTGGCGCCGTCGAAACCGCCGTCGAGGTTCAATGGACGACTATCACTACTTCGCAACGAGCGCGTGCCACCGGACGTCACCGCAAGCGGAAATATACCAGTGCGCCTTTGCCCTTTGCCCTTGGCAGTTGACTTCTGACTCGAAAGCTGTCAAACCAGAAGCTCACGCCTCATCACCGACTGGAATCTAATCTCATGGTCCGAAAGCACAAACGCTACGCCAACCGCACAAGTGGAGGGACTCACCAGGCGTGCAATCACTCTCCTTTGATCAATCAGTATTATTTCGAGTGCTCTTTACTGGCGATGTAGCTATTTGAATTCATTTCAAAACTGGCAGGACCAAAGTCGTAAGCTTAGCTGTATTTCACAGGCGTTCAAAGCTGCTTTGCGCGCGACGCCCGTCAGCATATCAAGTGCTCACGGGATTATTCTTACCGAGGATACTGATCATATGTGATCCCAAACGACTGCACGAACGCGCAAGATTAGAGTTGCACTTCGAGCTGACCCGATTGGGAGGCCCCAGTGCTACTCGACGACGCTGCGGGGAAGACGACAGTTGTCAACCACCTGCTAACCTCCCGGTTAGGTTCCTAATAATGCGACGATGAAATGTCGGAATGAAGATGTCGGTGGGAAGTGGAAGGAATTCTTGGGCTCATCTGGTATCTCGTTTCAAATTGAGCTCGGGCCGGGTCGGAGTGAGTCCAGCCAGTGGGACAGTCTCCCACCACAAGCCAGCGCATCGGCAATCTCTGCACCCAATTCATCTGTACCTTATTCGGGGAGGCACGGAGTAGCCGGGGCTGGCTTCAAAGAGATGTCACAACGCGGCGGTCCACTCAACATTGCGTCAGTCTCCACGCGACAGCATCTCCCACACGTTCCAGCTGACGCCCAGGTGCTGCCAGAATGATCTGCGACTACTTCTTCCCAAAAGTAGGCGGTGTCGAATCGCACATTTACAGCTTAGCGTCTGCGCTCGCTCAACTCGACCACAAGGTGCGCCTTCGACGCGTCGACGATGGGGCGACGACCTCTAACTGCATTCTCCACCGTCAGGTCATCATTATTACACATTCCTATCCACCCCGAAGTGGTGTCCGCTACCTTCCCTACGGCATAAAAGTCTACCACATCCCCGTCCACCCTCTCCCACCAACTCACGTCCACGCCACTCTCCCAGGTTTCTTCACCGCCCTCCCTTACGTTCGCAACATCCTAATTCGCGAGAAAATTGATGTACTGCATGCGCATGCTTCATTGAGCGCGGAAGGCATGGAAGGCATCTTTCACGCGAGGACGATGGGCGTCAAAGTGGTTTTTACGGATCATTCGCTCTTTGGGTTGGGGAATATGGCAGAAATTTGGGGGAATAAGATGTTGAAAGGGTGTTTGAGTGATGTCGAGGCTGTAATCTGTGTTTCGCATACTGGGTGCGTTTAGGAAATCTTGCTGTTGGTTGTGCGGAGGAAGGGAAGAAAGGCTGACCCTTTTTTTTCTGGGTGCAGCAAGGAGAATACCGTATTGAGGGGAGCCTTGAACCCATCAATAGTGCATGTCATACCGAATGCCGTTGTGGCTTCTCACTTTCGTCCCACTGGCCCCACCGGACCCGTCCCCGACATCAGTAAGTTTCATTTCCTGCCCACGGCATTTGCAAGTACTCAAATGCATCCATCAAAGTCACGATTGTGTGCATTACTCGACTTGTATATCGAAAGGGAATCGACCTTCTCATCGCGGCTCTACCGAAAGTCTGCGCTCTCCATCCCGACGTCCACATTCTCATCGGTGCGAAACGACTGTCCAAATCTCGCAAAATTCACACCCTAACCAATCCTTTCCTGTAGGTGGAGACGGACCAAAGATAGTAGAGCTCGATCAAATGCGTGACCAAGACGATGGCTTGCTGAAAGATCGAGTGACGCTTCTCGGCGCCGTCCGCCATGAGAATGTTCGCGGTGTAAGTCCCCTTTATACGTTTACTATCACGAGGAGGGAATAAACTAAAGCTGAGTATCCCTTCTTCGTAAAGCTTTTAGCAAGAGCGCAGATATTCCTCAATCCATCATTGACAGAGGCCTTCGGAATCGGAATTCTCGAAGCTGCTTGTGCAGGTCTATTTGTCGTCTCAACGCGAGTCGGTGGGGTCCCAGAAGTTCTGCCACCAGGACTCGTAGAATTCGCAGAGCCAGAAGTCGAAGGTTTGCTCTTCCCCACGCCTAGTGTGATTCTTCGAGCAATTCCTCACCACTACTTCCACAGACCTCGTCCGCGCAATCTCGAGAGCGATCAAGCACATCCGGAGTGGAGCTCATGATCCGATTAAGGCACATGAAAAGCTTAAGGAGATTTACAGCTGGTCTGATGTAGCTGAGAGGACCGAAAAAGTTTACTACTCTGCCGTCGAGGTTCCGGAGGTGCCTGTGATTGAGCGACTACGAAGGTGAGTTTTTCTTTCCCTTCGTCACAACTTGCCCTCCATTCTGACGAATATTGTGAAAGATACTATGGAACGGGTCTCGTGTTTGGTAAGATGCTTTGTCTCATTATCTGCGTGGACTACATCCTTCTCGCGTTCCTCGATTTCTTCTATCCTCGAGATGATATCGACATCGCGCCAAAGTTTGAGTTGAAGAGATGGCAGCAGGTGCGCTTCGACGAATCGTTCGAGCGAAGATCTTGCGAATACTGAGATAGCATCGTCCTCCAGATATGTGCGGAGGAAGAGGATGAGCGATTGAAGCGCCAGTCCAGAAGGTCGAGCGTACGTCAGGATTGAGAGTGCCTTTAGTATCCCTGTTAGTATTCCTTGTTGTATTATTGATGAAAGCAAACTTTGTGAAGCTAGCTTACGCAGCGAAAGGTTAGAACACGGGGGTCAAATTGGGTCAGTAGACAGATTCTGCTGAATAGACGCCTGGTCATTACGGTGTATAAATGAAGCTGTACCAGCGCACCCCAACTAAGGTGCGGACCCATCATGCTTCTCCTCCCTACCCCTTTCCTTTTGCTGGATTCCCTTTCGCTGGAACCCCATGCCCTTTACAACTGCTCTCCCTCGTTTGTCTCGTTGCGAATGTCCCTCCAAAGAGCTCTTCACTCTGTAAACTATTCAAAGAAGTGGATTGAAATCAGCAGGCAGTACAACTGCGGCTGAAAGTAGAAGAAGTTGTATTCGTACGTACCCGCAAAATAAAGTTGACCATGATAGCAGCGAAGAGAGCGATACACAGTACTGTCGGGCCTTTAAACACCATGAAAGTCAGCTTTCCAGTACCCAGATCAAATTTCGGCCTCGAAATCTGCCCACCAAGTCTGCAAGAATATCAAGGCGCAGATCAGTATCGCGTCGGCCGCATCTCGCGTGCAGCCAGCGGAAGGACATACCGGTCGTCGTACGGCCCACTACCACGCTTCCGAATAGCATTCGCACGCCAGTGGTACGTCACGAGGGCGTATACCATAATGCTCATCGCTGCAAGCGGGAAAAGAGATGATCGTTGATTAGCCCTCGTCGGAGATCCAGCTCGCCCTTGCCGCCGCCTGCCTCTCAAAAAAGCTGCAGGGGACCAGTCACTCACCCACAATAGTGAACATTCCAGCCGAGATCTTTCCCACCCGGTCACCAAAGTTGAGAAGACCAACAGCGAGACCGCCCAACACAACACTGCGCGAGGCGATAGCAGAAATGACGTTAGGACACTGCTGATCTTTCCGATTCCTGAGATGAAAGCGACACTGACGTGAAGTTCAACCAACTGAGAAAGGTGCGTTCATTTGCGAAGAAAACTTTGGGTTCCTGTCGACGCGAACGAGTATTGGAATTGAGGTGAGTACAGGAGCGAGCGCGCGCCGCAGACTCGCGGAAGGAGCGAAAGGGGACGGGAAAGGGCGTACGACTCGGACTGGAAGGGCAATTCGCTTTCCTGGTTGGCGTTGAAGGAGTGGCGCTGTTGACATACTGAGAGTGGAGCAAGGCGCGTTAAGTTGTGGATAGACCAATGACCGGATGCAGAGCCCACGTTCAACAACCTCCATTTTCTTTAAATTTAGAACGTTTCTTTGTATTTAGGACGTCACAAGTGCGCTTTTCGTCCGGCGCAAGTCGTGTGAGCAGGTGTCGCGGCTTCGGAGGTACAGAAACACAACATAAGCACGATACGGACTCAAAAGTCAGGCCTTTGAATTGGCAGGATGTAGAGTTGCGACTAACGAGAGCTTCTTGCGCGCAGTGAACATTCGACCAGCAACAGTGCGCTCTCGTCAACTTTCGGAGTACCGGACTCCCGATTCTCACACTTCGTACTTCACTCATTGCAGATAGAGGATTTGATGGGAATGCAAAATGCAAACCTTCACAACTTGCCCGAAGTGAGTACACTTTCCCTCGTTGACTTCCACCAGTGCCGCGCTCACATTCATGTCCCTTCTCACCCGCAGAACTACGCCATGAAATACTGTCCGTACATTTAAAAAGTACTTCTTAGAGCTCAGCTGACATACCAAAGGCCCCATAGACCTTTACCACGGCCTCACCTGGCCACAAGTCTCGTTCGTTGCCGAAGACCACAAGGGTCGCGTAGTCGGCTATATCCTTGCCAAAATGTGC
This sequence comes from Phenoliferia sp. Uapishka_3, assembly GCA_035521515.1. NCBI lineage: Eukaryota > Fungi > Basidiomycota > Microbotryomycetes > Kriegeriales > Kriegeriaceae > Phenoliferia > Phenoliferia sp. Uapishka_3. The sequence continues at coordinate 16,859 of JASZXU010000134.1, forward strand.
GTTCCGGCTTTCCACCATTGAGATTCTCATCGGCTTAGGGCTTCAATGAGCAAAGTAAAGCTAACTACTATGATTTGTCAACTCGCAGGGAGGAGGAACCATCAGAAGAACCTCACGGTCACGTCACTTCCATCTCTGTACTCCGCAATTACCGACGACTAGGTCTCGCCAACAAGCTCATGCAACTCGCTCGTTCGTATTGAACTCATCTGCACGCTGCGTTCCCCGAGCTGACCCAGTGTACATCGAATGAAACGCAGAACAAGCAATGAAAACCACTTTCGGAGCTTCGTATGTTAGTTTGCATGTGCGGAAAACAAACAGGGCAGCTTTGTCGCTATATAAGGATACATTGGGCTTCGAGGTCGTGGAGATTGAGAGCAGCTATTACGCGGATGGAGAGGTGCGTTCTGATTCACATGGTGAAAAGCGAGGAGGGGCAAATGCTGAACATTTTCATGTGCTCACGACAGGATGCCTACTCTATGCGACTCACCATGAAGTAAATTCAGGCGTGGCCCGAAGCAACTTGTAACCTACCCGCACTTGATACCACTTTCTTTCGTTGCTCGCGTCGAGCGGCCGACACCTCTTCGACTCCACCTTCCCAATCCACAATTCTTGATCATCGCTCGGACTTCAAAATTGCTTATTAGTAAAGCCCACCGATAGACCTGCCTTTCTGCTCCCGTATGCGCCAACGCACAGGCCACGCCTTCCGTTCCCTGCAGGCGTCTGCTTTTGAAGCGGTTGCAAGTCTGGGGGTAGACACTCCTTCCCAAAGTTTGAAGGCGTCGGTGAATCAACACGAGAAAGCAATCGCAAAGGAAACTCAGCCTCTGAACAAACCTTTCTCAAGTTTCTCGCAGACGTTCAAACTACCCATCCTCCTGCCCAGGGACTTTCTCATCATCACTCTCTGGGTGCGCCTCTTGCATTAGCGCATCCTCCTTATCTTGGCGAATCTTGAGCTGCTCTGGGTTTTCTCCTTTCTTGAAGGTGGAGACCGATGGGATACTTCCCTTAGGATTGAGGTACCTGCAGCACAGAGATAAGCCTTACGGTCAGGTATAAGGTTTCAAAAGTGACTGTACGCACTGGAAATCGGGTCCAGCATAGACGTCGAGCCAGTTGAGCCATCGGGAGAAGCTGCCCCGCAGGAGTTTCAGCTGACGTGCGGCACGTCCGAAGGAAAGAAAAAAGAAAAAGACATACATCGCATCAGCTTTCTCAATCTCCCACATGTTTTTGTATACCTGTTCCTGCTTAAACGCCTCTAACTTATCCGCCAATTTCGAGTAATCCATATGCTCCCTCGTCTGCTCCGCCAAATCTTTGTCGTTAATCCTGTCCGACTTCCTCAGGAACAAAAGCTTCTCGTTCGCCTCGTCAATACGCTTGTTGTATTCGTTATATTGAGGTTCTAGTAACAGAAGGCCGAGTGCGGGAGCCTTGGGGACGTGGATATGTGAGGGACCGAAGGTTTCGGGGATGAGGGAAGAGGGCGTTTGGGTTCGGATGGCGAGGATCGCTAGACCGATCATTTTTCGCTGTGAGGGAGGTCAAGTGTCATTGAGAAATTGAGTGGGGAGAGGAGAGAGTGACGGACTATTTGGTGGAGCATGAATGATTGCCCGAGGAAGGAGACAGTAACGTATTCGGTTCCGTTGACAAGGAAGGGTTCAGTGACCTACGGAGTGAAAGGTGCGGGTCAACAAAAGGCCTGCACACAAAGTGAACCCAAGGAAGAATGGCGACTGACCTCAAGCTTCCTCATGACTCGCTGACAACTTCTGTCGCGGAAATCTTTGCCAACAGTAAAGTTATAGTAATTATGGCTTCCTTCATATGCCATGAAGAATTCTCTCGCGAAGTCAAGAAGAGCCGGCGACATCCTCCACTCTCGCTTGGCCACGACGTCCTGTAAGAAAGTCGATCCCTCCGGTTGAGCCGCCCAAAACTTTTCAGAATCAGCGATGGCGTCTGCGGCGGTGGTGTCTACAACCGAGTTCTCGGCGGGTGTTTCTGATTTCACGCCTGGTTCAACGGGGGCAGCAGCTGCGGCGGCGGTGGAGAGGTCGGCGGAAGATTGAGCTCTCGCACTCGCGACCCAGTTTGCCATCGCGCTCCCTGGTTTTGGTGCGATGAACACGTGCGTTGGGACTGTATATTGATACTGCCTTTGGTCGCAAAGAAGTCGGGGGCTGAAGGAACCTTGGACTTGAACGATTGACCAGATGCGGACGGTGGGAGGGAGGAAAGAGTTGATGTGCTCTTCGATGGTCATGTCGGCAGGGAGAGATGGGGGTTTGAGGATTAGCTTGAGGCAGAGGACGTTGATAGCGGCGTGGACTCCGGCGTCTGTTCGAGCGGCTCGGGAGAGACCAACCTGGGATCAAAAAAGACTTGAATTTAGCGGACGTCGCCCACAGACGGATCGCCAGTCTCTTGTCGCACCTTCTGATAGCTGTTGGAATTGTCTTCGCTAACAGCTCCGGATGCTACGAAAGCCTTGAAGACCTCTCCTTCGATGGTAGGTACAGCCGGGTTACTGCAGAATAGATTCGACGTTAGGAAACGCAGCGTCGCCGCCAGAGAGACAAAAACAGGTAATTTTACCGGACGTACATTTGGCTTCCCTTATACGCTCCACCATTGTACCCAATTAAGACAGCAACCTTCTTTTTGGGGAACCTCTCCTTCTTTTCCTCTCCCTCCGCAACTTCAGTCGTTGCGGCATCACCTTGAGGCCCCCAAGTGCGAATCTTCCCGTCTTTGGGGTTGTCGCTTCTTCCACCCCAGGACCTGCTATCTGATCCTCGTCCCCGCCCTCTTCCTCCTCCTCTTCCCCTCGAATCGGATCCACCTCGACCTCCACGACTGTCTGATTTACCGCCCCTCCCTCCGCCTCGACCACCTCCTCGTCCGCCCCGACCAGAAGATGGCGAATCCGTTGCGCCAACTGCAGGCGAGGAAGAAACAGTCGAGTCGTTTGCTGCCGAGGAAGCTTGAAGGGCGGAACCTGCGGGCGCGTCTGTGCGCTGTCGTTTTGCTGGAGTTGCTGCTGTTGAAGCTGAGCCAGATGGGCCGGCGTTTGGGCCGTCGGAAGGTCGTTTTTCTGTCATTTTCAAAAGCTATTTGGTGAACTCGGCGGCGTCGGAGAGCTAGGAGAAGCGGAAAGGCGAACGCGAAAGTTGTCAACTTGTCGTTGCAAAAATGGCATCGTGTACGTTGGTTTCGTCGTTTTTGTCGGCTACCCTTACCCCACTTCGAGTCCGCCTCTCACTTCTTCTTCCTTCCACACACCTGCCTTTTGAATCTACAAGCTCTACCTCAAGTCTCATCCATACGTACCCAAACAAAGTGAGTCGACTGCTCTCTGCCCACTGTCTCTACTGGTCACTTGAGTCCGGTCGTCCGCGAGGTCGCGTGACCGAAACACGTCGACCTCGTCGGTTTCAATCTGAGCTGGGTTACTGGGGTAGAGAACCACAATCAGAACTGGATGGGCCTGGCTGGCATCCGCTCAGGAGGAGTGGTATTCGTGAGGGAGTCCCGCCTCGCCGCCGTCGCTCACCGTTGGCACTAGCGTACTCCGACCTAAATCGATGGGGTCGTCGAGACGGGTTCGCAGAACACGAACCCCAACATCTGTTCACTTCCATCCTAGGCAACGCAGGCGGTAGCGAGTCGTCCGGCCAACACCCAAAGACACCGAGACCAAGTGGGGTCCCACTTCGTCGCCGTCGGGCCTCCATCTCACGCCATCTTACGCCTTCCTCCAATCCCATCACATGTCGCTCTCCAGTACTGATGTCATCTATCCACTCTTGTTAGCCAACCAACCAACTAATAAATCAATCAACAAGATGGGTGTTATCAAGATCACGACTTCCAACGACTACCAATATGCCGTTCGTGTTCCTCCTTCCTCTCGCTCCCCAGTACTGACCGCCCTGAATATTTCCAGATTAATGGAGAAGGAGTCTCCGCTATTGAGTTTTGTACGCAATAGGCCGCACAGTAATTTCGTGTGGCATCGCTAACCTGCCATTATTAGGCGCCCCCTGGGACGAGCCCTCGAAGGCCATCTCTCCCAAGTTCGACTCCTTCTCTGAGTCGGACAAGTTCAAGGCTCTCTCCTTTTACCGAGTAGACATCAATGACGCTCAAGGTTAATTCTCTTACACTATGGTACATAACAGATCGTTGTGCTCACATTTAGTTCCTACTGCAGACGTCGCAATGGACTCTGGCGTCAAGTTGGCTCCGCAATTCCACTTCTACAAGGATGGTGCGAAGGTCGGGGAATACATTGGGTCGAGCTACCCTGCTCTCGAGGTTCGTCCGTTTGATCTCGTCTTGACTTCTTGATATAGTTTTTGACGTGTTTGAATTCACAGAGGAGCATCGCATCCTACTCCTCCATCGCGGCGTGAACGCATTCCGACCCCCCGGAAATCCCCAACTGTTGTAGTATCCTCCCTGACCTGCCTTGTCCGTAACACCCCACTCTGGACTGCCACGCGGACACCTAAAATGGGTGACGCCTGAAGAAATTAAATGAACTGAAATGAATTGAAATCGACTGAAATGGTATAACTCGTCGCGAAGCTTGCACGCGCCTTCGACTACAAAGTCACTGAGGGCTCCATATGATCAGCTTACAAGTGTACATCATGTGGTACACAATGTGCAACGGTTTCGAAACCAGCTTCAGTGCACAGAGAAAGAGTTGTGACATGTGCGGAGCGGTCGGCGCCACCGAGGCCTGACTGTCCAGCGTGCTGAACGCGCGCCGCGACGCAAGGGGAAACTCCTACCACCATACGATTCATCGAACTTCAAATTATAGCATGGCACCCACCCTTCTCATCCGTTTCACGAAGTTTCACGTCCATCGCTCCATCCGTCTCCTGTTCGCGGTCCGCAAATCGCCCAAATCATGACGTAGTGAACTCGAGGTCCGAGAATTGTCACCTGCGCATTCCAAGGACACCTTCCTCGCCACCTCGCCATCATGAGCATCAAAGCGGAAGGAAAGATAGCTCTTGAGGGTGATGAAGGGTCACAACCCACTCCCTCCTCTCCCCCCACAAAGCACCACCACGGCAAATACGGTATCGTCGAGCGAAAAGATACCCCACGTCCATCCTCGAGCGCGAGCGAACCCACCCTCGAGGGAACGACATCTCAGCCGAAATCTACTACATGGAAAGACCTTCAAGCACATGTCGTAGATTTCGCAAAGTTCGCACCGCTGGTGTCGGCAGTACTCGCCCCGCTGTCGACGCTCTTCGACATTCCCGCGTTGAGTCAAAATTGGTTTTTGTTGCAAGGGGATAAAGCACCAGATCCGGGTGCGTCGTTGGCGCTGTCGGCTGTGTCGTTGGCGATGAACATCCTCGCCAATGCGCTGCTTGTCGCGCGGTTCACGGTCGGCGAGGACAAGTGGCGATCCGTCACTATCGCTTCGGTTGTTTGTTGGGTCATCAAGGTGTGTGATTTTTGGTTTTTCTTTGCGTCGTGAGAGAAATGCAGATCAGAACACTGATGTTGAGCCGCAGTTGACTTTTTCGTTGACCAATCTCGCGATGTACGGAGCGCTCTCGCGGAATGCGCCAGGGTACACATACGATGAAGGGTAAGTTGTGTAGTCGAGCTCATTTGCTTTTAAAAGCTAAGAATAAGTACACACAGCTTTTGGTGTGCCGTTGGGTCTTGTATTCTATCTGGTCAGTCGTATAGTGGCCATGGAGAGAGACTCGAGGGCTGATCCGAACCGCAAAGGCATAATCACCTTGACCCTGATCATCCATTTCATCCTTCGCTTCGACAGACCATCTAGTTCAGGTGCTTTGGTCCGAGTGGCAGGAGCTCAATTCATTATGACCGTGATGGCATTTGTTTCCGTAATTGGACTCGAAGGTCTCATCTTCAGTCAAATTGAAACCTGGACATTCTTCCAAGGCGTCTGTGAGTACACTTCGGAGCTATATTGACACATCTTGAGCTCATACTTTTGTTATATGTCAGACTTTGCTGTGGTCACTGCATTCACCAGAAAGTTTTCTTCTCCCTGCGTTGAGACGCTTGGTGTTAATGTCGATTTCAACCTCCAGTTGGTTTCGGTGACTTTCAGCCGACGTACACCCTCTCCCGAGTCCTACTCTTCCCTTTTGCCGTCCTTTCCATCGCACTTCTAGCCGCCCAAGTGGGCGTCTTGGTGGATTTCATGTCCACGGGTGCGCTCAATCGGCGTTCACGGTGGCGACAGCGATACGAAGAGCAGTTCATGACAAAAACACAAAGGGGTGTCGGGGATCATATGGCTTTGGTGGAAGAGATGGCAGCTCTTCAAATAATTCAAGCGAGGGAGGAGAGATGGGAGCGAATCTTTACGTTGGTCACGAGCACGGCGTCTCTCGTTGTATTCTGGCTTGTCGGCGGAGCGGCGTTCATGGCCATTGAAGGCTTCGCATTCGGTAGCAGCTTGTACTTCTGTGAGTCTCTTATCCGAGCCTTTCCATTGAATGAGTTATCTGACGGACCCTGGCCAGGTTACGTCTTTTTGTTGACGGTTTGTCCCCTCGTCCGCGCCATTCTCGTGTCATCTCATTGCTTACTGGCAGCACACTAAAGATTGGTTATGGTGACTACTCACCAGCGACTCCTGGAGGAGTAGGCGCTTCTTTTTGGTGCTATCGTAAGAAAATTTGATCTAACGCCTCTCTCAAAGCGCGTCTTCTTTGTATTTTATGCGATCATGGCTGTTCCAGTCGTGACAAGTTTCGTCGTCAATGTATGTTTTGTTCCGGTCTCGTATTTTGTCTCTTGCTGACCGGAAAGTCGGCTGCAGACGGTGTCCTCGCTCATCCACTCAATGGCTGCCGGTCAATTTGAAAAGGCGCGAGACCACCGAGCACCGACGACAGCCGAGCAACGCAAATTTCACTCTCACGCACATAATGTGGAGAGTAGCGCCAAGCGACTGGACGAGCGTTTCGGTGGCTCGAAGGACGGCAACGAAGTCGAGCTCGCGAAGGTCGTCCTCGGACTCGCCGTTCGACTCGAAGCTCAGGCGACTACACTGTTGATCGACACCCTGGAAGAGGGCTCGAAGGAGAGAACACTTTTACGAGCCGACCGGAACCTCATGGTGAGAGCCCTTCGTGAGCTCCAAGACGAAGATTCCGACATGATGCGCAACCACGGCGGCTTCATCGCGGATGGCACAGTAGCCTTGGCGGACGATATGGTGAAGGAAATCGACGAAGCGGATGATGTCGCGAAAAAGTTTCTGGATCCTACAACGGGAGAGACGGATCGGCTGGAGGAAATTAGACGGTATCGCGAGACGCTGGGAGGACTATTAGCCGCTGGGAGCTTATTGATGGGGCTTGATGGACAGCAACGGTTCAGATTCGAGCGGAGGTTGGAGGGTGAGGCTGATGCAGATCACGGAGTAAGCGAGTCCCATCATCTTGGAAATTACTGATCGTTGACTTATTGATTTTACAGGGCATGCTTCTCGGGTCGGGTCGTCAGGGACCTGCAGAAGTTCATTGCGGAGTCGACGTTTGAGACGTGGATTACAATAATGCTGAGAGTGGGCTGTATACAGCTGTACACGTAATAATGATTATCTCGAGGGAATCAGACTCGAGAGAAGAGCCACGCAGCGTCATATGCATCTGCGCCTGCGCGCCATGTCACATTGGTAGCTACTGACTTCAATGGCGTGTGGGCACCCGAATCCTGCGATGCTCATGATCTCGTTCAGCACTTGATGAGATTATGCTTTCAAATTCTCGAAATTTGGCGAAATTTGGCGCATTGGCAACCACATGTGATTTCGTCAGCTCGTTTCGTCCAGTTGAGGTCGCTGGGTAATGTCTCAGCACTTCTCTCCGCTGCCTGTAAACATCCACAGAGTATATCCAACCCCAAATCGAACTACCTAATCCTCTCTTGCCGAATTCATTTTACCAGCTCGGCAGCTCGTTCATACCCGAGGCCTCCAACTTTCTCCGCAACATCCAACTTCAACAAAGCTTTGGCTCGACTCGGTCCTACCCCGTCCCCTTTCCTTCCGCCATTGACAACTCTTTTCACTCCTCGGTACACAACGTGTAATGTACCCAGCTGGGTACGGGAATCGAGGGGCGAGGGCAACAGGAGCGCGCAACTCGAGGGGACACCAGCCGGGCAGCTCGGTAGGCGGAAGCATCAACGGTCGCAAAGCAGAGGTGAGCAGGCGTTCCATTCGCAGCTACGTAGTGCCTGGGTACGTATGCCACCGCTTTCATGGCTCGCGGTGTACGTCGCGGGGCTCCCGGGCGCCGGCGAAGCCTAGGACTTCGCCTGCCGTTCGTCGTGCCAGGTCGAACGCATGCGTGACAGGAGTTCCAGGCCGAAACGCAGCGCTCTGCCATTCGACGTCGCTCTCGAAGCCGAGTGAATACAAGAGGTCGAATAGAATCCGCTTGGTGGGTTGATCGACTCTCTCGCTGATCGCCATCCCGGGCGTGCATTCGTTCGGCCCAGCCAAGGCGCCATTCGATGTCCGCGCCTTTGGGTGTGCGGTTCGCGCGAAGAGGGCATCAAGAATCCTCGTGCCATCAGGAATTATACTCGATGTATCGTTGGGACGCGTTGCGTGCGCGTGACGCTCCGAACGCACCCCGACATAACAAGAGGAGGGTCAAAGCAGGCCAAGTCTCCGCAGCTGTTCATCAACATGGCGACCCGGAAATCGCAAACCCATGCCGCATGTGTACTGGGTCTCGGGAAAGCTCATGATCGACGGAAGCGGAGCAGGCTGAGGGACGTTGGACTGCTAGGGTACTGGTCCGCGGACTCAACAAAGGCGATCATAGGGGTGGCAGTATACTTACACTTATCGATTTTAGCTCACATCTGCCTATGCGTCACTCGCCCAAGAACTTACGAGGAAAGAGATAAAGTCGGTCGGAGGCTACACCCTCGGTCGTGTGATTGGGGAGGGTACGTCTTGTTCCTCCAACAGACTCGCTTTGTAGAAATCAAGCTTCTGACCTTTGATGGCATTACAGGAGCTTTTGGAAAAGTCTACATTGGCATACACCGATTAACCAACACCCGCGTCGCAATTAAACAGGTTCCAAAGAGCCTCCCATTTGTTCGCTTCTCCTCTTGATTCATGAAGCCAGCTCTCCTCTAAACGTTTCTTACTGGTCAGACTTCCGACCCTTCATCCCCACTTTCCCTCCTCACCCGCGAGATCCATCATCACCGACGTCTTCGACATCCGCACGTCCTCGCCCTCTACGAAATAATCGCCACCGAATCATCAATATACCTCATTACAGAGCTTTGTACCGGCGGTGAATTATTCGACTATCTTGTGGAAAAGGGCCGTCTGTCCGCACATGAAACTAGGCGGGTCTTCGGACAGCTTGTTCTGGGTGTAGCGCACTTGCATCAGAGTGGAGTAGTGCACCGTGATCTCAAGCTCGAGAACGTTTTGTTGGACGAGAGGGTCAACGTGAAGATCGCGGATCTTGGCTTCGGAAGAGAGTTCGAAAAGGGACGTTGGATGGAGACGTGGGTCGGTACCTTAGGGTATTGCGCACCAGAAGTGGTCGCGGCAAAGCGCTATCTTGGCGAAGGTGAGCTTCGTGGCGCTATAATGGAGTTCTTCATTCTTTAGCGGAGGCTTACTCTTTCCTCGCAGAGGTCGATATTTGGTCACTTGGTGTCATTTTGTTCACTCTTCTCACCGGCTCCCTTCCTTTCGACGACGATGATGAAGGCATCATGAAGGAGAAGATTCTCAAGTGCGAGTACGACATGCCCAGTTGGCTTGATGAAGGTGCGAGATTCGCTACATTCAAATAGGATCTTGCTCAAGTCTTACAAACTCTTCAGATGCTACCGACCTCATTCAAGGAATCCTGCAGCTCGACCCTCTCCGACGAACCTCTCTCAAAGCAATGCTGGCCCACCCCTTCTTCACTCGACCGCCTGCTCCGGAATTTGTGGAACGGATCGATGCCTCTCCCCACCCTCACCGACATCATCATCACTCGCACTCCCATCACTCGCACTCGCATTCACATTCTCACTCCTCCAACACCCACTCGCACTCCCATACCGACCACGAGGCCTTCCCTCCTGCGATACCGGAAGAAGCTTCGCCCCCACTGGAGCAATATCACCTGCCATCAGATCCGTCTACTCCAGCCCGTCGACCTGGTCACGCAAGTCGCGAGGCATCTTCCTCATCCAGCCTCGGAGGAGGTCATCAAATTTACCATTCTGTCACTTCGTCCGAAATCTCCGATTCTTCCTTCTTCTCTGCATCCGAGTCCGACCTTGGTCAACCTCGCTCTGGCGCTACGACGCCAATAACTTCAGAGGATGGGTCTGCCGGAGGTCGAGCTTCTAGCGCAGTTCGAGAGGGCAAGAAGAAGGCTGTCGATCAGAGTGGAAGTGACTCGGAAGGCGGAGGGAACCTTCGAACAGTTCTACACAGGAACGAGAGCGAAACGACCATCCGTAGAGGACTGGGACTTGCTGAGGACTCGATATCGTCGCGATCAACGGATGGGACGCCGAGAGAGTCTCTACGAGATCGAGGGCCTCTGCCGACCAGCACGGAAGAAGTATCGGAGGAAGATTTCTCACCGCGAGTGCCTATTTCGCCAGTCCCGCACTATTCGACGTTCCTTGGATTATCTGCCCCTCCGCTCCAGCGCAACATGTCAGCTTCCTCGACCGGCTCTTATGGGAGCCAAGGAGGATCTCCAGTACCAATTCATACTCGAACGCCTTCTCGAACGAAACGGCATTCTGTCGGCTCCACCTTCTCGGAACGCCTCTTCTCGCTGGACGAAGGAGCGCCTCTTCCAACCCAAATCGACTATCTTTCCTTACTTTCCACGCCTTCTCCAGCCGCACTTTCCACCCCAGCTGAGAAGGATCTTCTCAATTCTTTGACGACTCTCGGCTTTGATACCGGGCAGATTGTTCATTCGATCATGACCGACGCGTGTGACTCGAGTGGGGCAATTTGGTGGATGCTCAAGCGAAAGCTCGATGCAAAGGAGCGTGATCGTCTGGATACGGAAGCTATCAACCTGAGCGTTGCTGAGAGGGCCAGGAGCGATCCGCCTGTCGAGGAAGTCTCCCCGCCAAAACCGCAGATGGACATTCCGGAACTCGTCACTCAGACAAGCTCCGAAGATGGCGATACCGATTCACCGGAAGTCTCGCCAGAAAGACCCAGCACCTCCTCTGGAGAGGGTTATTTCTTGCGACAAGCGACTGGAGTATCGCGATCTGCCCCACTGCTGCCTTACTTTCCTCTCGTCGAAGCAAACTCTCCAACCCGACAGCAAAAGATACCAAGATCAAAGTCGAAAGACCACCTTGCCGCGCCAATCGTCACTCCTACAGCATCACCCATCCCTAGCCCTACCCTCCTTTCCAGCCCGCCGCGTCACGATAATGCTTCGCTGGAGCCTCCGAAAACGAAACGAGCGAGGTCGACATCTGTAAGCATGCTTGCACGGGCAACCTCTGCGCTCGGCAGCACTTTGGCTCTAAAGAAGTCGACGGACGCAGTGAAGGATGATGCGAAGGCGGATGATTCCCCGAAATCCACCACACGCTTCGGGAGGAAAGGCTCTTTACCCAAGGAGGACGAGCCACATGTCTCGCCTCCCGGCTCACCTCAGCGAGCCTCTCACGACCATGAGGCGCCTGGCACACCCAGTCGCAAGTCGGCACCAGTCCCCCCTCTCTCCAGTCCTGCACCTAGCAACGCGGACTCGCAGGAAACGTTTGACACCGTCACTTCAACGTCCAGTCACCGACTCCCCACCATGTCCAACACTCCATCGAAGAAGGGCGGAACGAGAGGGACTATACTGTCGAACTTGAAGATGTGGTTCGGAGACGACCGGCGAAAGCGTACAAAGCGAGGTACAAATGCTTACGCACCAGAGAACTCGTCCATTCGCCCAAACTCTTCTAGTCGAAGCATGCGACAAGATTCGTCCTTTGTTGGCTCCCCGCTTAAGAGGCCTATCGCCAGCCGAAGATCTTCCAACGGTAGTATTGCTCCTCCATCGCGAAGATCGTCCATGAATTCTGTACATCGACCAAGACCTCGCGAGATTGGTTCAGCTCTCGCCACCACTCCAGTCGCGAATCGTCGACGGAGCGACAGCAGCCGGGCTTCGACAAGTGACCTTGAAGTTTCGCGTCCCCCTTCCCTTACCTCCGCCTCCGGTGGTGTCGGCACGCATCACTCGAAAGCTGGCTCAGTGTCATCCATCGGATCTTACCGAGGAACACCCGTGCAGGCCAAAGACGTTTATCGACGTCCTCCCACTACTACCACTGTCCGACGGCTTCACAGCGGTCAACATCGGCATAGTCGCAACCGATCCGGCAGCTCATCTGTCACCCGACATTCGAGCTCCTCTTCTATCGTTGGGGATGGACCCGATGATGGTGGCGAGGAGCAGAAGAGTGCAGACCCAATCCTCGAAGAGGATGAAACGGACGATCTGCAGGAGGAAGACAGGATGGTCTCTGAGCGAGAAAAGGCTTTCAAGAAGCTCAGTGGAGAGTGGGCGTCTACGGCTTCTCCCGTGGAAATGCACAGCGGGCCGTCGACCGACTCCCGCCTTTCGGTCAACTCGCAAACTTCAAGTAGCGAGCGACACACGTCGACCGTATTCGCAGCGCACAAAACACGCCACGTATTCGGTGCACCCTCACAACCCTCTTCGTTGTCTCTTAGCCGGAAAGCAAGTCACTCGACAATCAAACCTGTCCTTCGAGACGTCTTTGCGGCCAAAGATGGTGACGGCGAGTGGGTTGACGAAGCGGATGACTTAGGAGGCTACGGAGGTGGTTTGGGACAGGCCTCGACAAGACCTAATCAGCGACCCGTTAGCGTGGCCAGCGTTTCGTCGATTGGGTCCTCTCTTTTCTCTACCACAACATCAGCCGCCTCCACCTTGCCCTCCTCGCAAGGTGACCGCGACTCTTTTGATCTTGGCGCTACAAACTCGATAAGTATGTTCGAGTCTCGGTACGCTGGCGTACTGGGTGCTCAGACGGACAGGTCGGCCGATACGACGGCAAGTTGGAAAGCGATGCAGCCTGTGCGGGCCAGCGTCTTCCGGAGCGCGGCTGTTATTGAGGAAGATGAGGAAGATGAGGAATAGTTGGGTAGCTGTTGTTTAGCATTTAATGTAGACCTTTGGACAACTTATTTGTCGCTCGATACCTTAGAAGATATCTTCTCTGACTTCCCTCCCTCAGCCTCCCCCTGATCCACTTTCGTCTGAGAAGGAGAGCTGCGGGCGGACGTCCGTTGTCCTTCGCCTACATTTCCACGGCTTTCAGTCTTCTGTCCCAACCGAACAGCCCGGCAAGAACTCGACAGCTCTGACCTCACCATCCTATCTCAACCGGCCGGCGGGACACCACTCAAATTCGACGTCATGTACTCTGAGGAAACGCACTCGCTCTATGAGTCAGCCATCAGCACCACGAAAGCATCTATCAGCGTGATCCTGGTGCTTTTGTATGGCTACCTTTTGCGAAAATGGGACTATTTGACAAAGGCGGGAGAGAGTGTGAGCTGTTGGTTCTCGAACCCGGCGGGGCGAGTCGCTGAAGCCTGAAGCGTTGGTCTGAGCAGAACATTTCCAAGGTTTGCTGGGTTTTGGAGCTTCCTAGCTGAGAGCAGCTTTCATTTCCTCCCAAAACTCGCTAATAGTCATCTGCTCGACCAGGTCGGCACGACTTGGTAAAGAAATAACGTGCATAGCCACATATTCAACTTTTGGAGCTGACAATGTGACCTACAGGCTCCTTCCTGCTCTATTATTCACGGAAGTTGGGCCTCTTGCCACGGTCGACAACTTGAAGACCTGTGAATTGCATGCCCCGCCGCCTCCCTGACCTTTGTCACTGACTGTTGCTCTATATTGGAGTTTGGCCAATCATTCCGGCCTCACTGATCTTTCAGCTCATCGCGTTGTTCTTCGGTGAGGGTTCTCGAGCTATGGGCATGCCACAGCATCTGTAAGTGGGTCTGGGGCCAACATGCTTCAAGTTGAGACTAACGAAGCCACAACTTGCGCAGAGTCCCTGTAAGGTTTTATCTGCACACTGAGAAGCCCTTCTGACCTTTTATCGAAGATGTTTGTATTCAACAACGTGAGCTCGAGAAACGCGAAAAAGAATTCCACACTGAACTTCGCGGGCTTTCACATACAGGTTACCTCCCTTCCGCTGCTTCTCCTCAAGGCCCTCTCAGTAACTGGGAGTCTGGATGCATTGATTCCTCAGGGCGATACTCGTTCGTACCGCTTCGTTTGACAGAAAGTGCTTCGTGGCTTCACTAAATGGGGCTCGAGTAGTGGCCGCGGTTGTGAAAAGAGGAAACGCCATGGTGAGTTTATTCATCCTCGAATCCAATTTAGGCTTACGGTGTCTACAGATCTTGATCAACGCCCTTTGCGGAAACTTGACTCGCTTTGCCTTTGGTCCTTGTACGTGACTTCGATCACGACACTCCTCGCAAGATCATGCTGAGTTCCCTCTGAAGACCTGATGAAGGCGCACGAGGAGGTAGTATGGGCTCATCCACACGAGGATGACCCCCTCGTCCAGCCAAGCGATCGAACTGTTGGCCAGATCCGGCTTCCTGAAAGCGAAAGCGACAACGCAGAACCAGCGAAGGAGTCGAAGCTGAAGGGAGCCATCAAGAAAGCGCGACGGTTCTTGACCGTAGCCCTCAACCCGCCGTTGATTGGAGGATTGCTCGCTCTATTCTTTGGGATCATTCCTTGGCTTCACCAGCAGCTCTTTACAACTGCTGGTTGGCTCACACCGATCGCGGATAGTATCGCGAATGTAGGAAATTTGTGTACTTCTTCCCTTTCCAGAAGTTCATCAGTACTAGACCTGACAGATTCCCCTCCAGACACCGCACTGCAGATGTTTGTTTGTGCGCAACAAACTAGCTTGCCGCAGTCGGGGTAAATTTTGCTGAAGCCTTCTTCCAGTGGGCGCCCACCTGTACTCTAAGAGAGGAGGAAAATCGTCGGCATCACTTCTCGTGTGGCTCTTCTTCTATCGCTTCTTCGTAGCGCCCGCAATCTCTATTGGGCTGGTCACGGCAGCGAGAAAGCTGTGGCCCAACCTGATTGACGACGACCCTATATTGGATTTCGTGCTCATGATATCGAATGTTGGACCTCCCGCTCTCACTTTGTCTGCAATTGCCGAAATGTGAGTTTTTGGTGTTTCTTCGACCTCCGTGGCCCCCATCAAAGCTGATGTTTGATACGATAGGTCTGGACTACCCGCTGACATCGAGGGCTCCGTCTCGCGAATCATCACAATATCATGTATGTCACGCCGAAAAATTGCTCATACTTTTCTGCTCCCTAAGGCTTTACTCGCAGACGCCGTTACGCCACTAATCGCACTACCAATTACCGCGGCCTTGGAGGTAGTGCGACACAGTCGGGACGGCATCATTTAGTTGTGAAGCAATGACGAATTATGTAATGGGGAACAACAACTTCGGCACAGCAACACAGACATAACTGAAAGTAGAACAGGTAGTGGACAGAAGGTTGCTGAGAATGCCCTTATTCGCCCTGTGCCGTGCTCTGCGCTCAGACCCAGCACAAAAGATCGTAATCGTCCCGAACAACTGCAACCGCATTAATCAGTAAGAGACCTGGATGTTTCAAAGGGAAACCTCGACTCACCCCAAGCCTGTCCTCCAAAGCTCAGGCGAGCCTCTTCCCACCCCTGGCCCGTTTTTCCCGGGACTCTCACGCCTTTGACCCATCCAGCCGCGTGCCATAGTTCTTCACCTGCATCATCCCTACCACCCTGAACAGGTCTTTCGCCATCCGGAACAACCCCTCTTGACGTCCTGACCCATTTGACTTCCCCTTCAATCTCCCACAGCACCTCGATCCCCCCATGGCTACTTTGTTCACCCTCGTTGACTGCAGCGGAGAACCAAGCTTGGTACCGTCCCAGCTGACCGTGTTTCGCGAGCACACATTTCCCAGGAGTTCGATGTCCTCCTACGTTTGAAGAGGCCAGAGCGACGGGAGCGCCGTCCAAGTCGCGGAAGGTAACTGACGAGAGGTCGAAAGGGGGGACAAAAGGATCGATATGGGGTGTGTACAGAGTTCGAGCTCCCGAGACTGGAGAGGGAGGATTTGGACGAGTGCAGGGGCAGAGGTGATTGAGTCGAAGAGCGTGGTGTGCGTTGTGCGGAGCCGTTCGACAGCTCAGGCCGTACCAGCAGTCGGCGCGATTCAAGACTTGAGCTGGGAAACGACGCATCAGTTACATGAGAATGAACACAAAGGATAGACGTACGCGGAAGGAGCGCCCTCACTATTGGTTCAGACATCATTTTCGGCCATTCAGCGTTGAGAGCAGACTCGGTAATTGCGAGCGCGCACGACCTGCAAACCTCGTCGTTCAAACTTAGGACAGCTCGGTCCTCCCCCAGTGCTGGCCCGAAGAACTTTGGCCGACAAGGATTTACCCCTCGGTCAAGAAACAGCTCGGCGAAGATGGTTTCTATGTTGCCGTCGGTGGCGTCGAGGTAGTCATCGATGATTTTTTGCTCCGGAGCAAGGCCAGCGAAGAGGTTGGGTAAAACTCGTGAAAGAGGTTGGTCGACAAGGTCTGGGAAGGTCGCATCTGATTTATAAGTGAGGATTTTCAGCAAAAGTGAGCAGAGGTTGAGGAGCGACGCACCTCGAAGAGGTTGGATCGCTCTTGTGCCCGGACAGTTCGCATGAAATCGCCAGGTGCATTGAAACACCCTACAAATTGAGCCTGGGTAGTACTCTGAGCTTTTAAAGGAAAAAAAAGTAATGAAGGACGAAAACGCACAGGAACTTCCGAAGTCCGGTTGCGAAGGGCAAGACTGATCGCAGTCGTCGCAACGGGAATGGCCTGGGTTTGGATGATGTAGCGGAATAGAGCCGAATGGATTAAAAACAGGATTTGGAGTTGGTTCGGGGCAGACGAAGTCGTAATCGTTTCCCTCAACGCAACAGGGACAAGGCCTATGAAATATCAGCACTGGATCACTCTCGGGGCTCTTCCACAGGACGTACTTGTGGAACCCAGGGTGCTCGTCGTGATCATCCTCCCCCTCATCGTAGTGATCATTCCCTTCGTCGTCATCCTCTTCGATAAAGCCATCATCATCATCGTCATCGTAAGGATCAAACTCCTGCGGCGCTGGGATGATGCGAGCTCCGGGCTTGTACGACTCGTCCATTTTGGCCTTTTCTTCGTCCGAGCGGCCCTCCTGCTCGTTGCCTGGTAGCCCGAGGTAAAGTTCGACGAGTGCTCCAGTCGAATAAGCATCGGCAGTCGACTTGGTTTCTGTGCGACATGTAGGACAGCTGGAGGTCCTGCGCCAACGGGTAGGAGGTTCAACCGAGGAACGTCTGCCACATAAAAGCAAAACGTACTTCTCAAACCAGGCAGCAATACAAGCTCCGCAAAAAGTGTGAAGGCACGGGATGCACGAAACTGGCCTGTAGAAGACGTCTAAGAAATTCACTTGTCAGCTCCAACCCTGCTTTTTGAATGAAAACCCGGCTGATAAGCTGACCCTGACATATACTGAAGTATCGGTGATGGTGAGAAATCTACCTAGACAAGAGGTCGTCGTACCGGGCGGCCCACTCACCCGCAAGTGACTTGAGCTTCAAGTTTCGTACTCAAAGACCCCGAATCAATCGAATCCTTCTTTTGTAGCTTATCTCTATCTTTCCTGTCTCCTTCCCCGCTTCCTCCTACTCCGCGGTCCACGTCGTCGTCGTCCAAAAGAGCTTCCTTCAACCTCTTCGAGGCGTTGACGACCTCCGAGGAAGGCTCGGCCTGAGAGGCATGCCGCTTCAGTGGAGAAAGAGGTGACGGGTCAGGGGTTGCTGTGCCCGCAACGGATGCTGGTGAGTATGGGTCCATATGTGTGGTTGCTAGCCAAGAGAGCTGCCGGCTCGGAGACCCGAAGGAGAACTAAGTGGGGCCCGGGCGCGCATTCTCTTCCCTCGTCCCTAGAACCCTGTGTTGTTCATGCAGCAACCTCACGCCAAAGGTGGCGAGTCAGAAGAGGTCAGTCCTGTCCCCCTCATGCTCGCTCGCACGACCACCGTTCCTTACACCCACGGTCAGCGCGAGATTCTAGCTCTGCAAACGCTGCGCGCCACCCTTCAAGCTCTCAAGAAGATGACCGCCAACCTCGCCGACGATCTCGGAACCGCTACGACGAGCTACGCGAACTTTGCCAGCATGGCGAAGCAGTTGCCGTCGTTGCCGAGCGAAGAGGAACGCGCCGACGACGTCCGAGTGTTAGGAAGGGATTGAGAAGTGTCACGACTGTTCGGTGCGTGTGTGTGGCTTTGAGACGCCTGGGGCGAGTCAGTGGGGAGCTTGCTGAACAGCGACGTGCGTAGGTTAACATAGTCGCGACGCGACCCGCCTGCCGAGGCGTACATTCACTGGTGCAGTGGACCCCACTAACAACGTGGCATCTTGCTTTGACTAAAGCGCTAAGGTCACTAGGTCGCGGTCGGGGTGGCGCGGATGCCGTCGCTCAGCACCTGTCAATCGTAGCAATCTCCTACTTCCTCGCTCGCCCTTCGACTTCCCGCCGCGCACGCCAACAATACTCCGCACGCCGAGTCAATTCTTACGCCAAGTAACGCTCCACCCCGGCTAAAAATATTCCTCTGCGCGTCACCCCGCCCATCCCCTTCCCCCACCA
>JASZXU010000135.1:0-35683 GCA_035521515.1 Phenoliferia sp. Uapishka_3
TCCACCACCTCTCCTCCCCAAACCCCATCCAACTTCCCCTCCACCTCAAACTTCTCCACCATTGTTATCTCTCCTCCGAGCTCATCTTCCGCCATCGCATCTTCTTCCACCAATTTCCCAACCCATACTCCCCATTCCTTGCCCTTCTTCTTGAGTAATGGAGCAGACTCTCGTGAGAAAGATAGTATTAGAGGGTGGCCGCCGAGGAGAGCTCCCCAGCCCCCGAGGAGGAAGATTTGGCGGAAGGGGAGAAGAGGGAAGATGAAGAGGAGGAAGAGGGAAGAGAGGACGGAAAGTTGAAGGAGGACGAGAGAGGTGCGGTAGGAACGCCAGGAGAGGGGTGGTATGATGTAGGTACGGATAAAGTCAGAGGCGTCGGAGATTTGGCCCATCATTATTTGGATGTTGGTCTGCGGTTTTGAGGGGAGTTTAGTCTTGAGAAGGGGAGGGGAGAGGAGGAAGCGGACCATGTTGGCGAGGTAGCTGAGATACGAAGAAAGAACTAACCCAGTAAGAAATGATGAACTCAAAACAACATTGAAGAAATGGCTCACTCTACAGATCCCTCAGCTGGAGGAGCGAAACTCGTAGGCTTTGGCTCCTCCGTGCCGGTGATATCGTCTGGAATTTCTTGCACATGTCGATGATGTGTGCTCAGCAAAACTGCCGCCAAGATGATATTTGGAAGTATCAAGATGAGAACGGGATATAGACCTGTTCCGATTATAGTTGATTGTTTCGGTCAGTGCAAAGCCGGAGGCAAAGACCAGGAAAAATGGAACGAACAGAGAAACGCCCAAGCGACGCCGAAAAACAGCGTTTGTGGAGTATCCTCCCATTTGAAAACTGCTTCAGCTGCAGCTTGGGCGGCAAATATTGGTCCGGATTTTTGTACGAATCTGAGGGCAAGAGGGGAGATCAGCGAGAGGTCCTGGCGCGTGAAAGCGCGGACTGGAGAAGGCGAATGGACTGGAGAGAGCCAACCGGCGATATTGGTGACTTCCTTTGATCATCCAGTGGACGAGTTTGGCTGAGAAAGGTGTCCTACCCCAACGTCGCGCTCGTCGAGAACGCCACTGTTCGGTAGACCGCTCCCGCCACCGCGGACCGCATTCCGGCAGCAGCAGTTCATCAGCTCACAAGCTGAGGCCTTTTTGTGGTACACAGCTTCCCAGCTGATGATACTCCCGCCTCTCATCCTTAGCAGCCCGTCAAGCGCATGCTCCTGTCGCCGCGTTCCTCGGCGGTAGCCTCCCCGCCTTGTTTCCACCCCATCGCCTACCCCAGCCCGTAGCCGCCAGTCCAGCACGAGTAGTCAGCCATCGCCATTGACTTACTTGCGAAAGTTGACGCTAGTAGTCTGTAGCGACAGACCCTCCTTCGAAGCTGCGCGATACTTATGAGCCCGCCCTGATTCATACCTTGGACTCAAAGTGGTTCCACTCACAGGAACCTGAACCAGCTGAGCTCGCGGTAAGAACTGTTTGAAGGATGAGGCCATCGAGACCAGTCTTGAGGGACGCAAAGGAGGCCGCGACTCCGCCATCCGAAGGACTCGCCGGCCTGTCGTCTGAAGAACCTCCCCGTCGCTCCAAGTGGTGAGACATCCTCTTGAACGCAGCTGCTGTTGACATTTCTGAAGAAAGCAGGACATGTTCATGACGGCGCGACTTGCCCCTCGGACTCCGCCGGCACGACAGCCGGTTGTAGATCTGAATCTGAATCAGCACCCTCGGACTTCTCTTTTCCTCCTCCAAACTCGCATCAAACGCCTCATTTCAAAACAACTCGCTGTCACTCTCAGTCTCTCCTCGTCCAATCTTCAACGCCGAACCCTATCAACTCGGCCGACAACAGGGTCCATCGAACGACGCACCTCGTGCTTCGGCGCGGCCCCATCCACCGGCCAACAGCCCAGTGAGGGTCGAACTTGAACAGCAATGCCACCCAAGCCGCTCGTTACTCTCGCAGCAGCGGCGTTCTGTGCTCTCAGTGCAGGTGAGTCAGTGGCGCCGGACATAGCGAACGGAGCATGTGCGCGACGCACGGAGACATGCTGTCGGTTGGAGCTTCAAGGGACTTAGCAGCTGATTCAGCATCTCAATTGTAGGGACGAACTATGCGATCAGCTCTTATGCGCCTCAGTTGGCGGTTCGATTGGGGTTATCGGTCACCCAGCTCAATGTTGTCAGCACTTCGGCTAATTTGGGGATGTATTTGACTGGTTCGTCACATTTTTAACTTTCTATTAGCCTTCATTCGTTATGGCTTCTGATCTTATTTCTGATAAACAATAGGCAGTATCGCCGGTCCAATAATCGACTCTCGCGGACCGCGAATCGTTCTCTTCTTTTCCGCCCTTGTACTCTTCACAGGTTGGACTTTGATGCGAGCATTTTATGACGGGGGACAAGAAGGAATGTTGTTCTCGCACCTAGGAGTTCCGGGAGTGGCGTTCGCTCAAATGCTTACGGGAGTGGGGAGCAGCTTGGGAAATGGAAGTGCGGTCAATGGAGTCGCGAGGAGTTTCACTGTCAAAAAGGTGTGTCGCTCGCATTCTATTCGGGAAATCAAGAAAGAAACTGATTTCCTGACTAACCACAGCGAGCTACAGCCCTCTCCCTCGTCTTCGCCTGCACCGGTCTATCCGCCTTCCTCTATTCAAGCGTTCGTTTCCCATCTCTCCTTCCCGAATTTACAAGCTCACAATCCAACTTGACAGGCCTCCCGACTCCTCTTCCACTCCTCTCCCAACGCGACCTCTCATTTCCTCCTCCTCCTCTCCCTCGGCTGCACCACCTCAATGCTCACCGGCTCTCTCCTCGTCCGTCCCGCTCGATATCCAACCGGCCATCCAGGTCCTTCCCAAATTGAGGAAGAACCAACACCAGTGACGGGGGATCTGCCAGCGCCGGATGAAGATGAAAGTTCGCCGTTGTTGGCGAAGTCCGTCGTGGCCCCGCCACATGAAAATATCCGAGGGTGGAAATTGGTGGCGACGGGTGATTTTTGGCTGTTGTTTACAATTGAGGGACTTCTTGGTGGAGTAGGGTTGATGTGTGAGTTACATCCGAGTGTGTGAGAGACGAGGGAAAAGCTGACGAGTCGTGGGTCGGTTCGATAGATTTGAATAATTTGGGCACGATTCTGAACACACTTTGGTTGACGAATCCGGCTAGTGGGAGTATACCCAGCGCACAGGCAGACTTAGTTTCTATCTTTTCGGTCTTCAACGTAATCTTGAGTTTATAAAGCATTTGTCTTCGCACGCTGACGCTCTTATCCTCCTAAAGGCATCTGGTACCGATGTTTCAGCGCTAACTCTTTACGCTTCTTTGCCAACCACTCTATTTTCATAGGTCGAATAATCATCGGCGGTTTATCGGGTTTGCTGCTTCCCCTCTGTCACTTTCCTCCTGCCCTTTCGCTCATGATGCCTTCGCTCCTTCGTAGACTATTTTTCCCATCGCGCTCCCCGCAAGTATCGGCTGGCTCGAGTTTGGTTTACTCTCCCTGTTGCCACATTATTCGTCATCTCACTATCCCTCGCTCGACAAACGACCGAAGTAAAAGGACTCCACGGACTTGCGATGCCTACTGCCCTCACCGGGTACGCTGTGCATTTCTCCTCGCTGGTGTGCGCAAAACTGATTGATCTGGGTCGGAAGGTTCGCCTATGGGTGTCTTTGGGGCCTACTGCCAGTGTTGTGTCTTGATTTCTTTGGACTCAAATCTTATTCGTCCAATAATGGATTACTTGTACTGGCTCCCGCTATTTATGGTTAGTTTCTTTTTTCCTCTTCATTTTCCTTCGCTTCCCACTTCATCCCTCATCACTTATCGCTCATCCTGACGCACAGGTCAAATTACGAACTTCACGTTCGGTCGAGTTTACGATTCCAACAACAAGCCTGGCACCATCGTCATTCAAGCTTTGTGTACGGAAGGAAGGAGCTGTTACAGCGGAGCTTTGAGCGTGGCGATTGGGATGGCGATGGCGGCGATGGTCTTGAGTGTTGTTGCCGGGATCAGGAGAGGCCGGAGAGGTGGTCCATCGAAGGAAGTTATAGATGGTGCGGGGAGACGAGAACTTATAGAAGGGGTTCAGTAAGAAGTTTACACATCACACTTATATTTCCACGAGATATTGAGTGTTTCATGCTTGGAGGGTTCACGGCACCTTCGTGCTTACTCTTACTCGAGATGGAGCTAGGCGTCGCGAAGTTGACTTCAAATCAGCTCAACAGGAAAACACGTTGCAGCGATCAACAAATAGAAGAACAGTAATTTCGTCCAAGCTCAGCATGTCTGGAAGCAAAAGAAGAAAGCTAAGACTCGGAGAAGTCGTGTTCCATCATCGCGGGATTCGCGGCTATGGTCAACTGACAGGAGGGAGAGATGGTCAGAACTCTGAAAAGAAATTCTCATTTGACTGACCATCAATTTCATCATATCCTTAAAGCCCTGCTCCGTCCCCGGAATAAACAAAGAATCGATGAAGGAGTCGCTGTACTCGACCGGGCCTTTCGCCCATGTAGGTCGGGTGAGTCGCCCCTCTGCTGCATCTACGATCGCAGGGAATGTCGCATCCATAGGAAGCCAGCCAAAGCCCCATGGGTGGAGAAGAATGTAAAGCGGGCCTTCGGGATTCCACGCCTTCGAAACCGACGAAAAGTTGTCGCTCCACTCGGTTTTGAGGGTCGACGAAGGACTCTTGAATCGACCAGAGACGATCTGACTGATGGCATCGAGCGTGAAAGTATCGTACATTCCTTCGCCGTCCAAAGTATCTGCTTCCCATACAATCGAAGCGTCGTCGTACTGTGGCGCCTTCCAGGGGTAGAATGGCTTAGGTCCCCGGTTTTCAATATCCCTTTCGCGGCCTGCCCTTTCCCATCTGGACATATGGCGATTAAACTCCCTCTCGAGGTTTTGCCTTTCCAAGGCGGCGACCTTGCGAGCGTCTTCCGCGAGTTTGACGACTGGCGTGCGAAGGTTTCGGAGATCCATCCACCGCTCGAGATTACAATGCCCCCCATCATTCTCCTTTCCGCTTCTTCCACAGAGTACGGTGTCTCGCATCTTCATGTTTTCTGAGAGGAGGTGGCCAGCAGGGGTGCGAATTCCCGTGTGTGGTTGGAGGCCTTGCCAGTCAGCGACTGAGACGTACGGTGGGCGCCTAAAACCTGATAGATCATATTTGAGGCTTAGGCTCCACTCTCCAAAGAAACCGAAACGACGAATCCTCAAGGGCATAAAGCTTGAAAATCGCTCCCTGCCACCCTTCACGAGCTCTCGCATGACCGGATAAGCGACGAAACCTTCGCCTTCTCCCGGAGCTTTCACCGCGACGTAGTGGAGAGAAAGGATGCGCTTCGGGTTTCGTCCGTCGAATACCACACGATGCAAAGACAAGCGGTGTAGCTCGAAGTCGATAGATATCCTTCGGAGTGAGGACGTCAACCACTGGTTTCCATTAGCGTGTGCTTGAGCTTACTGCTGCAATGTCGTACACGAGTCGCGAAGAGCACATCTGGAAATTTCATCCTCCGCGAGCTGGAAGACGCGAAACCAAACCCCGCGTCCAGTATGCTCGAGCGCCGAAGGCATCATTGTCTTCGTGCGCCAATCAGGTAGCTCCCATCCGACGGAAGTAGCTTGGCGAACGTCTGGCAGGGCGTAAAGATTTTCTTGGTGCTCGGAGGTTGCCATCCAGCTTTTAGCCCCATACTTTTCGAGGAAGTGAGCGGCGGCGGCTTGGGCTTGAAGCGGATTAAGTGGCTTGGGATCCTGAGGAGAAGTCCATATGCGCTCTTGAGGTGGTGGCGCTCGAGGCATGGCTGTCGAGTGGAGGATGTGGGCGAAAGAAGAGACGTCTTCGCGCCGCGGGCACTGGAGGTCTCGGGGCAGGGGTCAAGCATTCGCTTCACAGCTGCAAGCTTTCGCTTCGGGAGAATTGCTGTCAGTATCTCGTCCAGGAAGTGGAGCTTCAAAATTGCTGTCAGTATCTAGTCCAGGATATGAAGCTCCATTTTCCCCAGCATAAAGGTGTATCAAGCTCGCGCAGACGTCGCGTCGCTCGCAGAGCTCCGAGTCGCACGCTGGCGAAGCTGTGGCGCCCAGGTTGGCCGGCGCAAGGTGCATTGGGGCCTTCACAGACCAATCTACTTTACGTGTGAGAGAAAGCTGAGCACAGTCAATGCAGTGCGAGATAGGCTCGGTGAGAGAAAAACTTTCATGACACCGGATGACACAGCGATCCGGCTTGTGTAAACGCCCAAAGCGTTGATCGTCTTTTTTTTACCCCTCTGTTCCTGAAAGGAGCACTGACCTACGTCGCAGGGCTGGAATCACGAAGTAAGACAACGGATTTGGTAGGATTTGGTCAGACTGGGGTTGACATGTTGACAGATGCCTCCGCCGTGCAACCCACACCTTGAACTGCTGGACTTAACCGTGCAAGAAACCGAGACAGGGCTATGAGTTCATCCGTGAGTCTAATTGACATTTCTTTCAATCCTTGTCTTCATCCTTCACCTTCCCTCCAGCCGCAGACCCTCAGCTATCCACCCTCGACTGCCTTCCGTAGCTTCACGCCACCTGCCGTCGCCACCTCCAAATGTCTTCCGCATCTCTCAACTTTAACACGGTGATCGGGCGCGTTCATACTTCATTCGATCAGTCTAAAATCATCTCTTTCTGACTTTCTCACATCCATCAGAGCTCTAGTAGCGGGTTCCTGGCTCGATACTGGACTTTTTACACTGGAGCTCACCCAAGCCTGGGCTTACTTCAAGACTTATCGAAAGGATCCTTCGTGGACCCGGGGGCTTGTTGCACTTATACTAGTCGGAGATGCGGTTGGAGTTCTGTCCAACTACGCCCTCAATTATCTTGTCAGTGGTGTCGGATGTCTCGGGAAGATGGTGGCGCTGAATTGGTGACCGCGCAGACTGCCGTCCTACATTGGGGTGAGTCCCTGTATTGCAGGCCCGACCATTTCAGAGAGAGACTAGTTATTAAATGGTGGGTTCATCTAGGAGACATTGGCGCCCTAGTGGACGAGCCCTGGCCGTATCCTGTTGTGGTGAGTACTCGAGTTGACGTTCGCGGAGCTGTCTCTCAATCCCGCTGACGCTTCGGAATGCCAGGCGATACAAGGCGGAATATCGACGGCAGCACTTCACAGTGTACTAATCTTCCGTGTATATAAGATGTGAGCTGTTTTTACCGGGGTTTGAGATTCCAGAGCTGATGACAACCCCAGATCAAGAAGTGCCGCGTTGGTGTCCATCCTGGCCACACTTGCATGCTTAAGCGTGAGCTGGTTCTGCTGCTTCGTTTACTGGCCTTTGACCTAATGCGAACGTCAGTTTTGTGGTTGCGTCATAACGGGAGTTTTCCTGTCTTTGTATCCAACTCCAGCAGGCCGCTACCTGTTGAAAGGTCCCTTGATGTGAGTGGCACAGAACGTTAAAGAGATTAAGCTGATTGTCTCGAAAATACTAGTGCGTGGTTGGGCTGCTCTTCCCTGGCCGACGTTTCTATCGCCCTGACACTTGTTGTCTTGCTGAGTCGGGCCCGCCAGAAGGTCACATCTAAATACAGGTGAGCTAGAGATCCCATTTTTTAGAATTTAAGCTCACTTCTTACTCATACCTCTAGTCGAGTCCGCCGTCCGGTCAACCGCTTGATTCGAGCGGCAATCGAAACGGGCACAATACCTGCCGTCTGGACCATCTTAGAGCTCAGTTTTTTCCTGTGGAACCCAACAGCGAACGTGGTTACCGCACTTGTGGCGTGCACAGGTCGACTTTCATCGATCACATTACTTTACAACTTCAACCTTCGGCGAAAGACGGCGGCAAGCATGATGTTCAAGAGTGACGGGGAAGTCAATGGAGAGATCAACGACTCAACCTCAGATGGATCGAAACAGAAACTGCCACACCCGAGGAAAACTTTGAAGAGCGGGAATTCAAAGTCGACCCCTCAATTTGACCTGGAAAACATAGAACTGGAACTTTATGGCGTTTCGGTGACTCGAGACCAGGTTCAGATTGTTACATTTGATGAGAAAATGGTCAGCCTACAATCTTTTCCGAACATCCCACGCCGGCGACAATTAATACCTTTTACCTTTATTGGAACTATAGCGGCCTTGCGAAGGAGAAAAGACGGCCGGTGATGGCTCCAAGACTGGAAAAGCCATCTTTGCATAGGCAGGACCGTTGGCGCTTTCAAACTTTGGTCTTCATGTAAAGCAGAGCACTTTGAGATGTAGTATCTTGCTCAGGATGTGTAACTTTATCTCCCCCGCTCCCCAGGACGAAGTCTGATGTACAAACAGGACTGGATAATTTTCCCTCATCTTCCGAACCACTCAAGCTCTGTACAAGATATCGCCGCTGGGATCGTATTGTGAGGTGTCTCATTCTGACGTTGGGGAAGAATAAGTTAGACAAGGGGCAAATGGAAGATTGGAAACAATCTCGGTTGTTTTGTACATCTAACAGAGGGAGCCTTGTACATCAGGACTCAAGCTCGCTACAAAAATCCTGTCCTCCGCCAATATAAACAGTCTCCCATCTGGGCAGAAGTTAAAGTTTGCACATTCATGCGCTTTATTATTGTCCTTCGGATCCGGGAAAAGGACGATCCTTCCAATAAGAGTGCCAAACTCGTTCCAGACCTTCAGCCATACTTAAGTCAGGTGTGTTTCTCGAGTGTGAGGTAGATGAGGCAGCTCACCTCGACTCCGTCGACACAGCCAGAGTAAACGTTGCCCCATCGGTCAGTTTTGATGCCGTCTGGAGCTCCGCCGTCGGCAAAGGCGAAGAGGCGCTTATTCTCTAGTGTGGGGCCTTGAGCGGTGAGATCAGCTCCATGAGGTGGCCTAACGACATCATACACATATCTGCGGGCGGGTGGATCAAACAGGTCAGCAAGCCAATACTACAGTAGTAAGAGATCGACCCCGCGATGCTCACATAGCGCCTCCCTTCGCTCCATCAATATTCCAATTTCCCTTTCCATCTCCATTGATACAAGCAGTATCTGTGATATAGCATCTTGTTCCTTCGTGATTGAAGCAAAGTCCGTTTGGCATAGCGATGTCGTTTGCGACGACTCGAATGTCGCCGGTGGTTGGGTTGAAGCAGTAGACCTGGTTTGGGAGGACGGGTTTCGGCTTGTATCCTTGCGCTAGACCGTAGGTTACGTCGGTGAACCACTGCGTTGTGTTGATGTTAGCTAGTATTCCTGGGATTGAGCGTTGAGAGAAAGTTTACAATGGTCGTGTGGGGCAGGTGGTGGAGGTCGGAACGGTCGGTGGTGGGATGGGGCACAGATGGGTCGAGTGATGGAGCTGGGAGTACGACAACGTCGTTGACGCTGTTGAAAGGTCGCTGAAAGAACGAGATAGCAAACCATCAGTTCTAAATTTCCCTTCGCACGGATGAAACGAGAGGCTCACTCCATGGAAGTTATTGATGATGGGGTATGACTTGAAAGGCGCCTTTGGTTCCATAACCGTGATAGAACTTGGAATGTCTGTCCCCAACCCTTGCGAACACACAAGCACGTCCTTCCCAAACAGCGTCGCTCCATTCGCCGTAACGACCTCACTCGGGCTTGTCGTGATATCATCCCAACACTCCTCAACATCTCTCCCTCGCTCCACCGCATCCAATCTAATCCTCGAAATCTGATTCCTCGGTTCCAAATCCTGATACAAATTACTCGTAAAAACAATCTCCTGAGTCTCCTCTATCCAAACGCCAGCTTCATGAGCGAACTTTCGTCCATCTGATGACTTTGCGATTACTTTCAAAGTTGGGTTGGAGCCTAGGACGCGAAGGAAAGAAGGGTGGATGACGATGAATGGGTGCGTTGGGGAGAGGTTGAAGACTGGTTGGGAGGAAGTGGATTGGGTGGCGTAGAATGGCATGAGGGGACCACGACTGAAGCTGCCGGGTAGGACGGCATGGGAGGATGGGAGACAGAGCTGTGGAAGGTGGAGCGAAGAGGATGAGCTGGGTTTGAGCTGGGTGGGGCCGAGCGGGTGTGGTAGCGCACCTGCGTATTGGGAGGGAGTGGCATCGATTCGGACGACATGCTGGAATAGAGGAGAAAGAAAGTCGTTCTGCAAGTTTGGTTGTGTAGAGTTCTGAAGGACGAGTGAGGAGGAGCACAAAAAATGAAGCGAGTGCGCCCCGGTCGAGCCTTGCTCAAGTTGCCCCAAACGCGTTGCCCCCTTTATCTCTTTCCTTCCATCTTCCTCCTTCACCACTCAGTCAAACGCTCATACAGTACATCCTCAAATCAAAGCATGTCCACCTCCAACATTTCCAACTCTGATGCCGCCCTCCACAACTTGACCGCCGAGTGCAACCCATCCTCATCCATCCCCAAGCCCAACCCCAAGCCCAAAGCGACTCCAGCTCCCAAGAAGACCAAAGCAGCTCCAAAACCCAAAGCGACTTCTTCCTCAGACTGGGCAGACGTCGAAATCCCTACGTTAGCCAATGTTAGCCCCTTCTCTTCAAGCGTTCGACGCGTCAATCTCGTGACTCAACGCGCTTTTTGTTTGCACCACACAGGGTGATATTCCCGTGTATGACTGCTGTACGACTATTAGGAAAAAGATCACGGCTTATTTGGCGGAGGGGAATACGGCGGCGAGCTTCTTGCGTGATATTGGGGGGATGAACTCGAATAGCTTGGCGAGGTGGGTGGCTTTTTTTCGGGTGCAGAGAGAGGAGCTCATCGAGATAACGGTGAACGGTGCAGATTCAAAAAAGAGACTGGACCAAATGGAGGAGCCGCAAATCAGTACGTCCACCCCACTTCCCCCTCCACTTCCCTCTCCGCCCGTCTCCCGTCGCATAAGCCACCCAAACTAACGCGTCTCATCTTTCCAGAGTCTACCCTGCAGCCTGCGCGTCCCCTCCCTCCCAGCTTCCTCATTCTTCCGCTAACACCTCCCCAACTACCCACAGACGCCTTCTTCGAACGTCGCCGCATTTTCGACCAAGCGAAAAAGACTCCGTCGAGGATCAAGGCGGAGGGAGATTATCCGCAGGGAAGGGAATTGGAACAGAGGAGGTATATGTGGGTTAAGAATTGAGTGGGGAGGATGGGGGGAGATGGATGCGTGAGAGGATTTGGCGTGGAGCTTTTTTGTGAACTTTGGCAGATCGTTGATCTGGGATCAGCTGGGAAGTGGTGTTGTGCATGGATTGTTTTGTGAATAAATTTGCTTGAGAAATGTACGCAAATGTACGCGCGAGAGACAACTGAGAAATAGTGGTGGACTGCAACTCTGGAGGGACCGTGCTCAATTCGACTCTGTGGTCATCACTCGGCACCCACAGTAACGCCTCTCTCTTTAACCCGACAACACTTTCGACTCATCCAAGCTGCTCAACTAAAACCAAAACCTTCAATGTCCACAAATGTCAACCGACCACCCGTCGGCCTCGACTAAAACCTCCTTGCTCGAACCCGCCGCCTGCTCGCAAGTCCTCAAGTGACGCCTAGATCTGAACACCCCAGGCTTTATTCCTCGTCATTCCTCGCACTTCGAGTGCCGAGCCCGGAAGACTTGCCGTTCGCGTGTCCTCTCCTCTTTCCTCTCCACCCGAGCTCTGCCTTCTCTCCTATTCATCGCCTTCGAGTTAGGAGAAAGTCGAGAATGTAGCGGGGGGGGGGTTTCTGGAGCAGAGCCCCCGCTTAAAATCTGATGAGGGGATGTCGCATTCGTGAGTCCCTCATGCTGGTCGAGTGTAGTGGGAAGATCTGTTCAAGCGCTCCCTTTTGGGATTGCAAAGCTGTTGGAGTTCCATAGCTACACTCCGATCTTCAGATCCGAAGCGGCTGAAGTGGTCTGAACGCCTGAATGGAGATTGGGGAGGAGGAGAGAGTTGCAGAGGCAGAGACGCGGCGCAACCATCGTTG
This sequence comes from Phenoliferia sp. Uapishka_3, assembly GCA_035521515.1. Lineage (NCBI taxonomy): Eukaryota > Fungi > Basidiomycota > Microbotryomycetes > Kriegeriales > Kriegeriaceae > Phenoliferia > Phenoliferia sp. Uapishka_3. The sequence goes on from JASZXU010000135.1 coordinate 11,959, forward strand.
AGCCGGATGAAGAGCTCCCGGGGATACTGAGTGGGGCTCTTAGGACGGGCTCTGAATTCCTGGAGTAATGGAGATGGAACGAGGCGTATCCAAATGACATTTAGCTACGGCGTCCGTTCCCAGCCCAGCATCTTCTCAACCCGTCCGAACGCCATATCGCATCACTCCATCCATCAATCTCCATCAGGTCGCTCAAAACTACCACATTCCAGTTGTCGTTTCTCCCCTACACCGACCTACGTGGCCTTCCTCCTCTACAACGAGCTAGCCGGGAGCCCCATTGTCCGATTTGGTTGCACGAATACTTCGCGGAAAGTCGGCAAAAACGCTTGTTTCATATGTGAGAGCGGTTTGTCTTGTTGTTTGAGGCTGGAGGAAGTGAAAGGGCGTTTGACCGCTTTCTTTTCTAGGCTTTTCAGGGCTCCTGATTCAACGTCAGCCCGATGTACAAGCGGTGCGAAATAGCGATGAGAGGCAATTGTGGGTCGAGTGGTCTCTGCATTGCCGGAACGTCTGTGGTTACTGGTGGACTTCATCCTGGTTTGATGTAAACGAGTGTTTACTTCACGTCACGTGGCTTTCGTGCGAACAACTTGTCGATGAGACGCCACCAGCCGACCGGCGCGAAGCTCGAACGCCCAGAACGCACAACGCCACAATCCCGACGCGCCTTGTTTTTTCCCAGGATGGCGTATGTAAACCGCAGGCATCAAAACAACATTCGAGTCCTTGTTGGTCCACTCCTGCCCTTCAAACGCTTCCGCACCACGCACAACAAAGCTCGACGCCACTCACAGGACACATCATGTGGACTCCTCTCCTCACCTTTACACTCCTTTTGGTTCCTTGTACTCTCGGTGCTAGAGTTAGTGAAGTCTCTTCTCGGCTTAGGATTGAGTCCTGGCTAGCTCTGGCGCTGAACTTCTTCCCCAATAGACGGTGACTGTGGCGGAGATTGATACGGTCACCAATGTTGTTGTGAGCTTTTCAGCATCAGATTTTGAGCTCCTTTTTCTATCGGCTCATCTCCTTCATGCATGTTTGCTTTCCTATCGCTCTTTGCAGACCTCGACCGTCAACATCAACTCTCAACCGACGCAAACGATAACTGTCACTCTCACTAAAACCGAACTGGTCACAGTCACCGCCACTCCTTCCCCCATTTCCTCCCAGATCAGCTCGACCTATTCAACCGCCACTCCTTCCTCTATTCCCTCCCAGATGAGCTCGGCCTCTCCGATATCATCTTCGCGCGTCCATTCTTCTGCGTCAAAAGTATCGTGGGTTTTGGCAGTACCAGTTACTGCCACTCCATTACCCAGTTCCTCCCAAAACAGCTTGCTCTCGTCGATATCGTCCTCGCGCCTTCATTCTTCGACGTCTAAAATATCTTGGGTTTTGGCTAAGACAAGCAGCGCTAGCTCGATGAAGAGTTCAGCCTCGTCGAAAATGAGCTCTTCTGCATCCTCGTCAAGATCGAGCTCTTCTTCTAAATCGTCTTCGTGAGAATTTACTATCCATCTTTTGAGATGTCAAAGCTAAATACTTTATTTGAGTAGCTCAAGTTTAGGCTCATCCTCCTCGAGACTGAGCTCGTCTTCCAGGTCGTCTTCGTGAGCATTATTTTTATCGGTAGATTATAAATGCTCTTGCTGAAGACCTAATATTGAGCAGTTCGGCTTCGGGTTCTTCCTCGTCGAAATCCAGCTCGCTTTCTCGGTCATCTTTGTGAGAATCGTCCCACCCATGATCTGGAGGCTGTTGCTAAAAAATTACCATCGAGCAGCTCAACTGCCGGTTCATCCGCTTCAAAAATGATCTCTTCTTCGAGATCATCCTCGTAAGCTCCATGAGAGATGATCCTTGAGCTCGTAGCTGATGAGTTCCTGCCGCCGAAGATCTGCTGCTGCACCGTCGGCGTCCGCTTCCAGCTGTCTCAATTTCTCAAGGTCAGTATTATACTTCCAAAGCCCTTGAGTCACCAGCACACTCAAGAGACCACAATCCTCTCTAGCACAAAAGGATACATTTCCGTAGCCCAAACTTCCACTGGGCAACCACTCGGATACGTTTCCAAAACTCTCAACGTCAACCCAAGTCCCTCCTTGGCCTATCTCTTCCAGTTACCCAGCAATGCACCTTTTGTAAACAGCTTCGACATCACCGAGATAAATCCAGTGGGCACTGCGAACTCCTCTCTTGGCCTGTTCTGTGTTGCCGGTTATGGCGCTTCCGCCTCACAATGTCTGACGCCGTAAGTTTTTTAATTCCCTCCCACTTCAAATCCTTCAGCTGATGATTTTTATTCTGGAAAAAGATACAAGACCCTCTTCAATGCGGTGACTAGTCAGTTCAAACTGGTTATTCCTTCCGCTTGCGAAATTTCTGACGTCCTGGATCTCAACAGCACCCACTGATCCAAACTCCGTTCTATCCGGTGCTCGGGGTGTATTGGGTGCTGGGTATGGCTACCGCCAGTCTAGCATCTATTCGCTTGACTGCAGCTCCATGGAAATCACCGCTCAGTGGATCGCGACGGATGGGTGTGAGTGACTGTGAATGGCATGACCGGGCTTCAGCGGCGACTGACTCCAAACTTGTTTCCACTTCAGCAAAACCCAAAGAGTCATTCTTCTTCGACCAGGCTGATGCGATCCTTGGACACGCCACCAACGCCGTTATTGACTCTGCCGCACCGAGTTTCCAATATATTGTGAGTGCAGATATCAGCCGTCGCGGCAACGGCAACTAAGCGTTGTAATTTGACTCCTTCTTGCTGAACAGACTCTCACATTCCTTCCTGTGGTCTGAGAATAGACCATATTCAAGCATCCACCTCTCAAGCTCTCCTTCAGCTGGCCTTCTTCAGCTGGCCTTCTTCAGCTGGCGCGCTGAGTTCGAAAGTCTAGACTCTCACCTGGAAAAAATTTATCTAGAAAGGAGAAGAGTGGATCGGAGTAGAGGCATTCAATCTCAGTAGTAATCGAGAATCTGCAAAAGTAAAGCCTTGTGCTTTTGACTCCCTGGGCGCCCGACGTCCGACGCAATAGCGGCTCCCTGTGGGTTCGTTCACAGAGAACAAATCCCTCTTAATCAAGTGCACTGTGTTTTCGAAGTTGTTGTCATGAAACATTCCCGTACCGATTGCTACGCAATATACACATCGCGTCTTTTATCATGCAAGCTTTTGCACTTGTAAGGGCCAGCGAGCTCGTGGGTGCTATATCAACTCAAGGCTTGAAAGGCTTCAAATTCGCACTTGCGGTCCATGTAAATATCAAGATTGGTATATCCAACAAACAAAACAAAAGGAGGTGGGCGGGAAAAAATACCTGCCCGAGCGACCTCGACCCATTTACGTCAAAGTCTTCCCCATCAAAACGGACACAACTCATAGAACGCATTACGTTCACAAACCATCAAGGCTGCGGTCTTGTGAGGGAAGACGACGCTTCCTTGGCGTTTGAAGCCGACGGATTCGAAGTACTGCAGGCGTGAGGCGCGAATTAGTATCGTGCCACTTCAGCGAGACGCGTTTTGTAAATTCGTAGGGAGGAGTGCCGTTCATTTTTCGAGATCGAATCAGATTGAAGTAAACAGCTTACCTGAAGCATCTTAATGTTCTTCTCGTTCGGCTCTGCCATGACACGCTGTGTTCGAACGTCGTCCAAGAAGCAATAGTGGACTAGGGACGGAAGCCAAGCTCGAACTCGCTGAGGTCCTCTGAGTTTGTCGTTGCCAACGAGTACGTGAATTCCTATTCAGTCCAGGAGCTCGAACGTCAGTCATGTTGGTCTTACAAAGGCGTAAGATATGCCGACTCACCTCGATCCCAATTCCGTACATCATCATTCCCTTGCTCCACCATAGTCACTCCCAAGCGGTCTTCCTTGACCCAATATATTTCCGAGTACGTAGCCTCCTCTGATAGTTCCGGTCCCCTGGACGAGTCGGCCTCCTTTAGGTAGCTTCCGATAACGGGAATGACATGACGGTCGACCGCTCGCTCGGCAAGGAACTTCTCGTGCGCTTCCCAGGTTCCGGCTTCCTGTCAAGTCGAAGCGAGGACGTCAGCGATCAATCCGAGCCGTCTATTCGAACAGTGCGCGAAAGGCGGGGGGCATTCGACGAAGATCGATATATGTGAGACGGAAAGAGGACTAACCTGCCAGAATTCGTCCACCCTCTTATTATTCAACCAATCATGCAGAGTTCCAACGTCGTTCGGTCCACACACAGCAAGCTTAAAGAAGCTGTCGAGATGCGGCACGAGCCTCGAGTAGACCTCCGACCCGGCAGCAGGCTTCGGCGGTCGTTGTGGGTGCGCCAAGACCTTCGTCTTTCCGCCTTCCTCGATCTTTGGCGTTGGAATGTAGGGAAACGGAGGTGTGACGGCGGTAGTTGATGCGTAGTGGAAGTTCTGGAAGAGAGCTGATCGAGTGATGTGGTAATTCGGGGTGTCCTCGTCCAATAAAGCTCCGATAGCTAGGAGAGAGTCGTGAAGGATAGTGGAAGGAAGAGGGAGCTCAATCTCGAGCGAAGAGTCGGTGTTTGAGCCTGCTGCCACATAACAGTACAGCGCCGACCAGAGCTCGCGAGGGATCGTGGCTGGGAGTGGGGAATCTGGGTCAAGTTGGGACAGTCGGAGGACGATCACGTTAGAGTGGTTGAGTTGCGTGTGAAGAACGCCGCCGGGCGAGAAGGAGACTGCAGCGGTAGTCAAATGACGTCTTGAGCAGGTCACCTTCAGATCTACGCGAACAACATAAGCAAAAGTTGGGCGTGCGGGCGGGGAAAGAACAGACCATTTTCCGAGTGGGGGAGAGCAGCTGAGAACTCGACTGTGCGGGTGGAAGATCCTCGTCGCTTGGGGTCGTTTAGCCGGTCAGAGGCTAGGCGATGTGCGGGCTCTAGTTAGCTCATTTGAGGCGAAAACGGGACCAACAAAGAGGGACGAACGGATAGATGTAGCGGTCATATTTAGGCAAGTTAGCGGAAGAAAGTGAAGGGCCGAAAGTGCTCTTTTGATGAAGAAAATGGCAACTCGCTGTACCGAGGGGAGCGAGTTTGGCTGAGACACAGGGGCACCCGAGGCTTGTTGTCTTCTTTCCAGCCGAGGGGCGAAATCGAATCGATATCTCCAGGTGGATCGTAATGTACTTCGACGCTAGAAGAAGAAAAAGGTCTAGCACTTTGTGAGGCAAACCAACGCTGACAACAGCGCGCCGCCTGCAGTGCGTGACACAGCCCGTAACCTCCGCGACTCCCAACCGCAAAGACGTCCAGAAATGCGCCGATAATTCCGCCAACCGGAGTAGATTTGTACGTTTAGACATGGTGATTGACTGGCTTCAATCATTTCCTGGTAGTATGGGTACAGTCTCATTGTAGTGCCAAGAAACTGTCGCGGAAGGAATTTTTTCCTCGAGCTTCGCGGCCGTGCTCAGAGTCAGAATGTTCGAATAACGCATTGGAGCACAACCAAAGATCCAATCATCAGCCCACTCTTCAAGGTTTAAAACGAATTCAACAGAGCTACGGAGCTTCAGTCTTAAATCCAACTGCAATCATCCCCCGCCTTGTGAGCGGTGCGCCTGAATCATCAGGTTTGTAAAGCGCAAGGTCGCTGGTTCAAGCCCGGATCGGGGCAAATGTTTTGACCCATTCTTCTCAGGACGAATGGCGCTCATGGGCTTGCATCGGCGGCGGCGAGCGCTGGGAGGCGTGCATAACAACGACGTCGTGCGCGTTGGAGAAGGTTGGAGCGGTGCTGCAGCCTATGCCGCCCCCTTGTTATATATGTATGTAGAAGCAGGATTCGGAAGGATCTGTAGGAAGAACTTTGGGGATTGATGGTTGACCTGCTGCGCGTTACTCATTGCGTCCACCTGCCGAGACGCTGCGAGTGTAGATCTTAACCCCGTCCGTTTGCCGGGAGCTCTTTCCCTTACCTCTCCTCACTCGGCACGATTTATTAACGACTTTGACTCACTCCTCACTTCTTGACCCGTCAAGAGGCACCTTCCTCGCCTGCTCCTTTCCTAATCCTCAGCTCATCATGGCAAACCCAATCGCGCGCGATCAATGGTCCTCCTCCGAGTACAACACCAAAGCTTCATTCGTTTACTCGTCAGCCGCCACCGCTCCCGTTCTCGCTCTGCTCGACGCACAAACCTCCGAAACAATCCTGGATCTCGGCTGTGGCACGGGCGAGCTAACTCTCGCTCTCGGCAAAACGGTCGCGCCAGGTGGTGGGAGAGTAATTGGACTCGACGCCAGCAAAGACTTGCTCGCTGCGGCTGAGAAGCTGAAGGGAAGCCGGGAGAATGTGGAGTTCTTGTTATTGGACGGGCATGAAGTCGGGGAGGTCGAAGATGGGAAGGAGACGTTCGACGCTGTTTTCTCGAATGCGGCCCTTCACTGGATGAAGAGGGATCCGAAAAAGGTTGTGAAAGGGGTACATAAAGTCTTGAAGAAAGGTGGAAGGTTTGTGGCCGAGGTAGGCTATCGGTTAGATCACATTGGGCCCAGTTTTTGCGCTGACCTTTTTGGAATTCCATCGCAGATGGGTGGACACCTGAATATGGTTGGAGTAAGATCAACTCTCCACGCTGTTTTGAGAGAGCACGGGCATAATCCTGCTTCGATGGACCCGTGGTACTTCCCCACGGCAGAGGCTTACCAGTCAATTCTCGAGTCCGCTGGCTTTCGCGTCGAGTCTGCAGGTGTGTTTTCACTCACATTCCCCCACATCACATTCCACTGACCAAGCAACTTTCGTCAGAGCTAGTTCCTCGTATCACCCCTGTCTCAGCTGGTCTACGCGGATGGCTCGAAACTTTTGGCTTCACCTTTCTGGACCACCTTCCCCCGAAAGAAAAGGAGGAAGTCATCGAGGAGGTCTGCAAGAGACTCGAGTTGGATATGAAGCATGAGAGTGGCTGGCAAGTCATGTATGTGAGGCTTCGCATCAAGGCATGGAAAGATTAGAGGTCAGTGAGTGCGTGAAGGGGCGGCTTCGCGGTGCGCAACAAATCTGATCTGGTTCGCGCATAGGTAGCGCTTCAGATGACGTTTGAAGTTTGGAATGATACTATAAGTCACTTATCATTTATGAAGTCAATTTGCGCTCTCACTGTTGTAGGCCGCAAAAGAATCGGGGCTGGCATTCTCTATAGCCCTCGACTCCAACCACCCGCGACCAGCTTGAGGACCTACAGTGTTTCTTGGCTTCACGAGGCGATCTTTGATCCTCTGCACAAGGACAGCAGCGACAGGTGTCATTTGGGTCGTCCAAGAGGGAGACAGCGAGTCAGTGGCGAGCGGGGATCCTGTGCTGCAGGTGGACATCTACTCGTGATTGTGCGCGCCATCTGCTCATTATTCCTTTTCAGTCCCCTTCCTTGGATTCCAGCCGAATAAATTTGACCTCACTTGTCTGGTTGACAATTTAGCATTCCAAACTCAGTGAGGGCGCGCACGCAGAGCCAAGTTTCGCGAAGGAGAAAGACCGAAAAGAATTCTGTAGTCGAGGGACCGTGCTGGAGTGATTAAGCATGGACTCCAGCTACCGGCGATTTGAGCTAAACGTCAAGGATGGATACCAAACAACCCCGTGCTTGGATGAGATGTAGTAATAGTCGAAGCGCGAAGTTTCTGAATTTTCAAAAGGCAAATCTCCTCTCATCTGTCAATATCAGATCAATACCTGCCAGCCGAGCCATTGCCACTGCGTCCGATATTTCTGGTTCCACCAGGTAGACAACTCCGTCCCTGGAACCCCCGGAGTAGTCTGCCGTCAAAGCCCCCGCCAGGGTAAACCTCTCCAATCTGTTTAGATTTCTCCTACTTGCCTCCAGCACACTTTTCAGGACAACTTTCAGTTTTGCCTGACCAGGTGGCGGAGATGGTGCTGGGTCAAACCAGATGGTTTCAAGGGACTGGAGGGATGTTGGAAGAGACTCGAGGAGTCTGGGGGTAGCGAGATAAGGAAGTGCGAGATGCTGGATAGTTGAAGTAGAGAGGTAGTCGGACATTTGAGTGGGGATGAGGAGGCTCCAATTTCCCTCCTCCTTGGACTGAACGATGTCTGTCCGCGATATAACGAGAGTCTCGAGGGGCAGTGTGGGTAGGAATGGCGCAATCAAAGGCTCCACAGCAGGAAAAGCACTCGAGATTGATAAGAACCGAAGCGCTGAAGTAGACAGGGCAAGAATTGCACCCGCCGTAGCCGCGCCGGAACGCGTGATGGGTCCGATGTCGAGTCGACGCAGGTGCAAAAAATTGAAGGACATTGGATTTGAGTATATGATGGGGTCCTTAGAGATCCAACCGAGTTCGAGGTTTTGGAGGTTTGGTGTTCTTTTGAGGAATATTCGGCGGATCTTCCAGTCGGCAGAAGACATGCAGAGAGACTCGACGGAGCTCGCCGTAGTGCTCGATAGTGGCAATCGAGCTTTCAGAAGAGCGTAGTCCTCCACATCATCCACATGCACGCTCTCCTCACCCTCGTCAGAATTTCCAAAGTCGAACCCATGGATCGTGACAGACTTTAGGCTCTGACAAGACGCCAGAAACTCGACGAGTGCTATCGCTCCTTTGCGTCGTCTCGGCTGTGGTCCTCTCGTCGCGCGATACGACTCCCCAGGATCCATCCAATCTGCGGCTCCCATATCTCTTGCAAGCGTGGACCACCGACGGAAAGCGTTGGCCACCGCTTGACCCTTTAGTTGAGCATCGTTCGGTACGTCGTATGGTGGTCCTGCCCTGACCCGTGCCTCCTGCAGCGACGCAAGCTCTTCTTTCTCCCACTGCCTCGCTTCTTTGTCTGGCCAAGAACCAAGCGTCGGATAAAAGGTCTCGAAGGTCTTGAAACTGGCGCAGATGTGTGGTCGCTCCGTGAAGGTCCGCGTTAACAGCTTCATGCACGAGTCCCACTTTCTAATGATGGAGCCGTAAAGGATGGCCCTCGAGCATTTGTGCCAATCATCCGAAACGTACGCGAAAGAGAGGAGATCGGCGCGGTGATTCTTGGTGAAGAGAATAGTCGAAGGATGGAGGCTGGAGGTCGCGGCGATTGTGATGATTTGAGATAAGATTTCAGTGGGGAAGATGAGGGGTAATCTCTGGCATGCAGATGTACTTTCTAGAAAAGATTTGTCATGTTGAGCTGAACCGTAGGGCAGGTAGCGGACAGCACTCACTGTTGATCAAGAAGCGCTTGCCGCATTCGACGCACTCAAGCTTGAGCTGCTCTACATCGGTGGCCGCGTACTCGACCTCCACCCCACAGTAAGCGCAATTGACGGTTTCGTAGACTTCGTGGCGTCGCGTACTGGTCGTACTAAGATTCGACATAGCGGGAGGCAGGAAACAGCCCTTGCTGCGCAAGGTGCTCGGGAGAGAGAGGAATAGGGGCCATCCTTCTTCGCTTTTTGAGGGCAACTTTAACGTTTTCACCTGCTCCTCTTCACATTGTACGAAAGAAAGGTTGCGTACTGTTAGCTGAATCTGGAAAATGTCGAGCTGGGGAAGTTGGAACCTCGCCGTGCGTGGCGAGGCCCATATCCCGAAATGGGTGGGATTGACTCGTCGAATCGGGTCGAGGTGAGAAAAGTTGGGTCAGATTGGGCCACAAAGTCAGGAAACGAATGATGGGCTTTTTCTTTCGGGAATAAAGGGTCCGTTTACTCAGTCAGAGCATTCAATCGAGTGTAATGACCACAAGCCGGAAGTCGAGGACATTGAGCGCGATGCTTGCGAAGGGCGGGTTGTGTGGTCCACGGCGAGCATATCGCGAATGGCGGTACGCTTCACTGTGTTGGAAGCTTTTAGATCCGTAAATCCAGTGGCTCGTCTCGTGCCCACAGTCCATCAGCGTCCGACGCTGCTGATGAGACCCCACATTCAATCCAGATGCCGCGCACCCTCCCCTCGCCACGAAAGCCACTGTCTGCAGCCCCTCGCGACAATCTCATTCTTTTCCAACAAAAGCTGTACTTCCAGTCGCCTCCCCTTCTTCCTCTGGCACTAGCCAATCACCGGCGTACAACCCAATCAAAGCGAACGCCATCAATCCCAGACTGAAGTACAACCTCGATTTTGGGTCTAGCACTGCAGCATGTGAGCATACGTTAGTGGCCCAAATATCTGGATGCAGCGAAAGGACACACCGAGGTAGCTCTCCCAGACATTTCGCTGCTTCACTGTCTTTGCCCGGGCAGCGGCGACGAGGGGTGGCTCAGGTCGGTCCCACGGTTTCGGGTGGGAAGGTTCGCGATGTGACAGAGGATGTGGTTGAGGTAAAGGCGGGGTCGAGGCGCGTCTTGGAGAAGGAGCGGATGCTGACGTCGGTGGGGAGGAAGGCCGGGCACGCAGATGGGTGGGTGATGAAGAGAGCAGGCGGGAGGAAGAGGCGATGGGGTTGCGCTGGAGAGTAGCTCTCCTGAGTAGGGAGAAGCTCATCAATAAATCTGGAGAGTGTACGTGGTGGGTGGTAGGTCGCCGGCGCCAACATGGCCGAAGTTGAACACTGCAATGAAAGCGCGGAAAACCCTTACAGTACATATTCATGGTTAAAATGGCCATCACGGAGAGCACATCCCAAGAAGCCCGGTTAGCTCAGTCGGTAGAGCACCAGACTCTTAATCTGGTGGTCGTCGGTTCGAGCCCGACATTGGGCGCCCTCTTTTTTTTCGATTTTGAACCGTTCACCGCGATCACATCTCTTTTTCTCGCTGCCTGATCCCTCCTGATCCCTACCTTCGCTCTTTTCCTTGTGCCCATGCCTTGACCGCCGTGATAAGAGCTGATACGAGTGCAAATACGCAACTATTTACGGAGCTTTGAATGTAGGCGCGAGCTTCGCGGACCAAGAAACGATGTGCTTAGCTCAAATTTGCTCTTCCCTGGGGAGAGAGATTGCTTACTCTGTAGAATTTCAAGCGGCGTGGTCTTCGGGGAGGTTTCATACACAGTGTCTTGCTTCGTCGCTACGCGAGCTTTCGCATTCTCTTTAGTCCGCGGACTAAAGAGCCGCTCGCTCGACGTGAACTTCGCTCACGTTGCTTTGGTCGCCCCATGGCGCTCGCGGAAGCACCAATTTCTCTCCAGCACCTAGACCTTGCATGTAAAAGCGGACCGTTCCTCGGGAGTCGGCTTGTCGAGCACTTGTTGCACGTTGTACTGTACGAATGCGACCGCTTGCAAGCCGCTCTCTCGCGCTCTCCAGCCGCTGTCGGCTCGTCTTTAATTCCACCGTATCAGCCAAAGCTACCAGAAAATACGTTGTAGCGCACCAGAAAAGAACGAGCAAAAGGAAGAAAGCTACATGGGTCTCAGATCAGTAATACCTCGGGCCACAGGACCGTCGGCTCGTTCAAGCAAGTTAAGCATGAATGTTCTTGTTGGTTCTACGCCTGATACCAGCTCCATCAAGTGCGGGGTCGACTCTCCCGTAGCCTATATGCAACAAGTCCACAGAAAAATGAAAATGGCCAGCAATCTCAAACAAGGTTGAGGCCGTATCCGAAGTTTGCCGCACTCGCGTTTTTTTTCCTGTTTTTAAAGGCTCCTCCGGTCTGGATGTTTCAGTGAGTTGTTCAGATCTTTTGTACTACAGACTCAGTCTAGAAAACAGGGAGAAGTTGATGCTATGTCGAAGGAAAGTTCACGGTGAGGTGCGCGCGGCAGCCCGGCTGCGACGCGCGTGGGAGACTTCCGACTCATTGTCGCATTTGCTCGCTGGTGGTTCCCTTCTTCTTTTCCTTCCATCCAACACAAACCCAATCACTCCTCATATGACAATGCTACAGCCGAATGCATCTCCTGCGCCTTTCCTCTCGGTGCCGGGCACACCAGGAACTCCCTCCTCCGTGAAGCACATCTCGCAAGGTCAGCCGACCTGTTGTTGGGCCATACAGAATTCCCTTTGACTCACCGATTCCTTTTCTCGTTTTCCAGAAGATGTTGGCTACACTTCATTCACTTTTGCCGGAAAGAAAGCCCAGGCAGCTCGCGTAAGTTACTCATCTGGCACCACACCCGAAGCGAATGGCGTACTAAGACCCCTCACGTGCAGGTCGAAGAGCGCCTTCGCTCAAACGGATTCATTCCAGAACCACTGGTAGCATCGGAGACTACTTGGTTCTATGACGCTCTGGGTATCGATGAAGGTTACTTCAAGCTCGAGTCGGTGGACACGGTCGCGGACCACATCGAGGTGCGTCACAGAGGGGCGCGCGCGCACGAGAGAGGGGGAGGAAGGAGCTGATTTCTGATGGATTCTGCAGAGTCTGTATGGTGCTAAAGTTCAGGCCCACGCTGCCCACCAAGACTACCTCGAGATCAAGCTCGAGAAGGAGTCCGAGGTGCGTGGTGTTCAATACTCGCTACCTGTGTTTCCGAGTGCTCATATTCACCTGCTTTTTGCGCGGTACTCACTAGAATGGCGCTGTTTTCATCTACACTTCTCCTCCGGGGTGCGTCCCTTCTCCTGCGCTCCTACCCCACTCGCTGTTCCACTGACACCACTTCCGCTTCCAGAGTGTCCCTCACCGATGGACCTCAATACGAGCAGCTCATTGATACCAAGTACCTCGACAACAGCGACGCGAACGGTGTCGCATGGCGCCTCGAGTCCTACCGAGCTGCTGGCGCCGTGTCCTCTTCTTCGCCAGTCGCACAACAGCTTCGTTGCTACTTTGTCTCAAAGTGCAGCTTTGCCAACCCACCTCCACCAAAATCAAATGCCGGCGAGAAGGACGAGCAGGCTAGCAAGCCGGTGGACATTAAGACTGTCGCCGACCAGGTCTTCTTGGAGAAGGCGACAGAGAACACCCTTGAGATTTACCAGAGCGTTATGGACGAGGCCTTGAAGAGGTTCGTAGTTATAAACCATCGTGCAGCCTAATGGACTGACAATCGCGCCACAGGATGGGACCAGTCGTCACGGCTTACGAAGTCGACGGCACGCGCGAACGACGCGTCGTTATCGGTTACAAGCAAGGCGGAACAAAGCGCTTCTTCTCTGCTCTTTCCGATCTCTACCACAGCTACAACTTCTACTCCACCCGCAAATACGTCGAGGTGCGTCGCGCTCTCCGAGCTTCCCTTTGTCCCTCAGCCGAATGTGGGGCCCAATGCTGATCGCCATGCTCATCACCGCCGACAGACCTTCACGAACGGCATTACGATTATCTCGCTCTACCTTCTGCCTCTCAGCGGTCCTCCTGTTGAAGCCAACGTTCTTCAGATTATCAAGGAGGCTTCCCTCATCTGTTCGTTTTGCTCTCCTCGGCTCTCCACCCCTGCCACTGACCTCTCCTCATTTAATCGCAGACGTCCTCCCCACGAACCCTCTCTTCGACGGAGACTCGAAGCTAACCGTACAAGAGGCTGCCTACGCCTACTCTGGATGGATTTTCGCTCAGCATTTCCTCAACCGCCTCGGTCCCGCCTACGCCGCTCTCAAGAACATCCTTGACGAGCAAGATACGGCTCAAGCTGCTGTCCTTTCAGATATCAGGGCCAGGTTCAGGCAAGAGACCTTCACCAGGGCGAGTATTTTGGAGTGTCTTCAGAGCTACCCCGAGATTGTAAGCACCTCATTCTCACGGAGGGAGGCAATCGGACGACTTGGTCTGATAATTTTGTGGTGTAGATTCGATTGCTTTATATCTCCTTCGCCATGACACACTACTACAGTGTGTACACGCCAAATCAGCTCATGCCAACGCTTTCCTATGCTCGCCTTAAGACTGGTACGGTCCTCAACAACGACGAGCTTCTCGCAACTATCAAAAAGTGCGAAAGCTTCGATCTTCTGCTTGCGCTTTTTGCGGAAACTGACTGCTTATCCATTCCCATAGGACCGTGCTCAACAAGCACGACGCACAAATTCTTGAGTCCTTTGTGACGTTCAACAAGGCGATTCTAAAAAGTGCGTACCTGTGATTCCGAAAACAAATTAGTACTCATCCTGCCCTGTCTACCCAGCCAACTTCTTCACTCCCACTAAGGTCGCCATTTCATACCGCCTTGATCCCTCCTTCCTTCCCGCCAGCGAGTACCCAACCCCAGCATATGGACTTTTCCTCGTTGTCGGAAACGAGTTCCGTGGATTCCAGTGAGCCCTCGATCGCAGAAAGTATTCATTCTTTAGCTAACACGATTCGGTGCTTAGTTTGAGGATGAAAGACGTCGCCCGTGGTGGTATCCGTATCGTCCAGTCGAGGAACCGCGAAGCTTATTCCAGTAAGTTTTAGCTTTCCTCAGACCAAGTCGTTCTTGTGCACTTACAGCTTCGACCCTCAAAGTGAACCAGCGTAACTTGTTTGATGAGAACTACGGCCTCGCTTCGACTCAGGCGCTCAAGAACAAGGATATTCCTGAAGGAGGTTCGAAGGGTGTCATCCTTCCCGACATTGGAGCTTCGCCACGCCTTGTCTTTGAGAAATATGTCGACTCTAGTGAGTTTTCGTTCCTTTTCGTTCCTGCATTTCACAAGGTGAATGTGGTCAGAATCTCACGCTTTTGTATAGTCATCGACCTCCTTCTCCCTGGTCACTCGCCTGGAATCAAAGAGCAGGTAGTCGACTTGTACAAGAAGGAAGAAATCGTTAGTTTTAGCTCCAAAAAGCTATGGTTAAATTAGGCGGCTGACCTTTTTTCTTTAGCTTTTCTTCGGGCCTGATGAGGGCACCGCCGACATGATGGATTGGGCTGCTAGTACGGCCATTCCTTTCTCGACTTCATTTGAACGTCTCGTCCTGACGTTGTCGTTTCAAAGCTCACGCTCGCAACCGTGGTGCTCCATGGTGGAAGTCTTTTTCTACTGGAAAGACTGCCTCCACCCACGGTGGTATTCCTCACGTGAGTAACAAGCCGTCTTCTGGTGTCTTGTGAAGAAGGAACTTACCCTTCGGGTTATTAATAGGACGCTTTCGGAATGACTTCGCTTTCTGTTCGCGCCTACTCTACCGGAATATACCGCATGCTTGGCCTCAAGGAAGAAGAAGTTACCAAGGTGCAAACTGGTGGACCTGATGGTGATCTTGGATCCAGTGCGTATCCAGGTCTAGCCGGCAGCAGCTCAGCGCTAATCCAGCTTCCGCAGACGAAATTCTCCTCAGCAAGGACAAGACCATTGCCATCATTGATGGAAGTGGAACGATCCACGACCCTGCTGGCCTTGACCGTACTGAGCTCGTTCGCCTCGCTCGTGGTCGCAAGATGATTTCCGAGTTCGACATCTCCAAACTCGGCAAGGAGGGTTACCGCGTCCTTGTCGATGATCGGGATCTCGTTCTTCCATGTGAGCATTCTCAACTCCTGGCCATCCATCTACTGCTGGACACCCGCTAATTTCTCGCTTCTGAACAGCTGGTGAGGTCGTCGCAGACGGCACCGACTTCCGCAACGGCGCCCACTTCAGGTACAAAGCCGACATCCTCGTTCCTTGCGGTGGTCGCCCAGAATCTGTCAACATCACCAATGTCCAGAAACTCTGGGACTCGGAAGGTGTCGCCAACTTCAAGTACCTCGTTGAGGGCGCGAACTTATTTGTCACTCAGGTAAGAGCTTCTCATCGCCTAGCCAACGGTCGGAAGCTGACTTCCAAACCTCATTCCAGCCTGCACGTCTGGCGTTGGAGAAGAAGGGTGTCGTTCTTTTCCGTGATTCGAGTGCCAATAAGGGTGGAGTCACGAGTTCTTCGCTTGAGGTGCTGGCTGGAATGAGCCTCAGCGACGCCGAGTTTTTGGATCTCATGACTGTGAGTGCTTTTGCTCACGTTCTTAAATCATCGTCTGACGAGTCTTGATTTTCTAGTCACCCGATGGCGAAGACTCCTTCAGTGACTTCTACCTCAGTAGGTTGCCTTTCCTCATCACACAAATTTACTTCGACTTATTTTTATACGTTTCAAAGACTACACTCGCAACATCCAGCAGATCATCTCCGCCAATGCCACCGCCGAGTTCAATACCATTTGGCGTGAACACGAAATCTCTGGTCGCGCCTACACCCTTATCAGTGACGACCTCTCCCAGTCGCTCATCAAGCTTCAGAACGACCTCGAGGAATCAAGCTTGTACGACAACGAGAAGATGAGGCGTGCTGGTGAGTTCGCACTTTTTCTTTTCTTTAAATGAAATTGCTGACGACTTCCCTTCCATCCAGTGATGGCTCGTGCGATTCCAAGGTCACTCGTTGAGCAAGTGGGGCTCGACACCATCTTGGAGAGGCTCCCCCACACCTACGCTCACTCAATATTCTCCTCTTATGTCGCTTCGGTGAGATTGCTTTCACATCCTGCGTTTTGTCGAGACTTGACAATTCCTGTTCGCAGCGCTACATTTACACGAATGGTCTCGGCGCTAGCTTGGTAGATTTCTACACCTTCCTTACATCTCTCTCATAGCCCATCAAGTCCTTCTCTACCGACCTCCCACTCCCCCAATCTCCTTTTCAACGAAGGGTTCTGTAGCTTCCGAAATCTGTGCAACCAGTCTGGCGCTTGCGTCGCCTTCTGTTTTCGTTACCCCACCGTATCTACTCAGGTAGTCTAACCTTGACTTTGCTCCAGTCTCGATCCTTGTTCAACCAGAATGGACTTCCTTGGTTCCGCGAGCACCAGTCGGGAAGCTCGTCCGGTTCTAGCCGACTCGATTTCTTGGCGTTATGCGCGGTACTCACTCCTTAGAAACGAACCATCAATATGACGGCGACTGAGAGCACCGTAGGCGATTTGGATTTAGCTTTTTAGACTCACACTTACAAGGTAGTCCATAGCTTTCCAGATTCAACCGCGAGACGCTCCTCCTCAGCTCTCACGAGGCGCTGGCCTTGCAAAGGTACGTTCGACGTCAGAGGGTGTGAAGGTGCTCGGATCGCCCACTGATAGCTCGGGTGTTAGATGGGACGAAGTGGAAAGCCTCACTTCAGAGTATTTGATACATGCAGAAGAGCAAGATTCGGAGCGGTGGAAGATTTCCTACAGGCGTGGTGCCGCACGAAAACAACGAGGAGACCTTGAGGGCGCGGCAACTGGTAAGACCCGTTTTCATCCTGGTCGAGTCTCTCATCTAAGGCCTTTTTTAAACAGACTTCCGCGCTTCTTTGAATGCCGGAGCTGGTCGTTCAGTCGCTCGAGAGCTGTCCGAACTCGAGCAGCATGACTCCTCAGATTCATCATCTTTCGAAGACGGGCCAAGCACAGCGGCAACGTCATATGCGTCTCTCAAGATACGAAAACCATTCCTATTTCGCATTTCAGAGTCCACCTTGGGGCACCTGGGTGCTTTTGCGACCGAGCACCTCCCTCTTGGGACTGTCATTATCGCGGAAACTCCTCTCGTCACTACCCCATCCCTCAAATCAGTACCCATGAGACTTGCGGCGCTTTCGGCCGTAGAGCGCGAGGTTTACGACAACCTATGTAACTCCTTCCCCACGTCAGGTGCGACGGCTCGGTCGACGGAGCTTGGCATTTGGGAAACAAACGCCTTCGAACTGGCATCACCGGAAGGTGCGACCGCTATCTATCCAATCTGTGCACGATTCAATCACTCCTGTACACCAAATGCCACCTCTTCTTTTCATCCCTCTTCCGGCACCATCCGAATTCATATTATCGCCACCGGAGGCGTACACCCTGGCGAGGAGATTATGACATCGTATCTTTCTCCCAAGGACTTCTTGGGATCTCCGACGCAATCGAGGAGGCGGAATCTGGAAATGGGTTGGAACTTTCAGTGCGGATGCGTAACGTGCAAAAAGGCACAGACTGTGGAAGGTAAGGAGAGCGATCAGAGGAGGCTGAGGATAGCGGCATTGAGGGGGTGTTTACCGCGGCTCAAACCTGCGGAAGGTGAAGCAAAAGATCTGCTGGTGAAAGTTGGGCGAGCGATGCGACTCGTCAAAGATGAAGGACTCGAAACGCTGTGGGATTCTCTCGCGACCGAAGGCGCGAAAATTTGCGCCTTCCATGGTGATCTCGAATCTAGCGGAAGGTGAGTTGCACAATTATTTTCTGCGATGCTTAAACACTCATGAATCAGAACTAGATGGAACCAGCTGGCGTACACGGCAAGCTGTCACGCGTATGGAAGAGACTCACCGCACTCAGAGAGCATTCGCCTTCTCGTCGAGGACCCACGAAAGTTTCCCATGGCAGGGAAAGGTTCGTATCTGGATTTGAAATCAGTCACAACAGTAGAAATCGATCGGTACGATCTTTGTTTTGACGAGTCGTTGACATCTACCGAGCTATGATAAGCAATTCTGTCAATTTTTCCAGCCTGGAAGGGCGCGAAACTTTGCTGGCAAAATGGTGGTCGGTTCGAGGACTTCTGGGATTATGAGCTTGTTTCAACCCGAGCTGAGCTGTAGTCTCTCTATCAGCCCGTACCAATTAGACTTTCTCCCTCGAATGCACTCCCCTCAGTGTGTTGATGGCTTGCTAACTCCAGTGAGATCTCATGCGACGTCAGGTACTCATAACAGCAATAGCGAGCTCTGGTTTGGGTTAGCAAGGTTCTATTGCAGCTCAAGAGTGACAAGAGTTTTTCTTCTTCTCAGCCCTTTGGGCTGCCCGGACGAAAAACCAAATGTACATTTGAGTGATTAAACGTTGCTGTGCGTAGTCAATGAACATGCAGGGGCAAACGGGACCTTCAATTACGATCGAGTGCACTGAATTGTCGCTTCAGTGTACAATGTACAGTTAATCCACCCTCTGTTTACTCCCGCTGACCAATTTCCAGCAATCCAACGTTAGATAGTAGCGGTGCTTCGGCTTCCTCCAAGAACTTCAAGATGAACCGACTAGGGTTTGAGCTCATGTGAATATAGCTTGACAGTATTCCACTGAGAGCCGGAACTTACTTTGCTATTGTAGCGTCGCTCGCAAGTAGCTTCTGAGGAGCCCCATTCACCAGTTGCACCCGAACACCGCCTTTCGCTGCAGACCGGCACAGAGTCAAGACGTTATGGTTAAGCGATTGAAGACAAGATAAGCTCACCATTTGGCATTGAATCTCGCCACTCCTCCACAGCGGAGAAGGGACACATTGTGGAGTCTTCGGATCCCCACAGTATGAAAACGCGAGCTACAATTTGGCGCAAAAGTTTGGCCGGGATTCTCTTCCGAACTGAATTATCCATGAGAAGATTGATCTCGAATGAGCTGTGCCCAGTTCCATCTATGTCATGGTCATTACTTTGAGACAACAAATCAGAAAACCTTCCACTTACAACGCCGCTGAAACTCTTGTATATGGGCCTCTCGCAGCTCAGGGAGCCGTGTGATTTTCCCAAAGTAGTAATCATCTGAGATTCAATATTCAAGCATCGTCAGCTCAAACCGAGAGGAGTGCAATTGTCAGGTACAAACTAATGACAGTGAGCATTTCCGGAGGTATGGATCCACTGCCATCTCCTCCTCCTTTGTTGACGCAGGCCGCCGGAAGCCATTCATAAGCCATACTTCTGTATACCTCAGGATTTCTGAGGATCGTTCGTGTCAGCAGCTGTTGCATTTTGAGTACCAAAAATTAGGGCGAGGCGCCTACACTGCAAGCCCGCATGGGGAAACCATGACTATGGCTTTCACCTACATAAGGCAACAGCAAGTCAGTGACTGAATCTTGTGGTAATGTTCACAACACACTTTATCCGGAAGTTTGATAGCAAGCAACGCCGCCGCGTATGCACCGACATAATTCTCGCCCACAACTGAAAACTCTCGGAGCTCAAGGAGCTCGACCACCTTTACTAGAAGTTCTGCGGTATCCTGTAGTATCAGAAAATTATAAATGATGTTCATCCATGCTGCAAAAATTTGACACACATAAACAGTCCAAGATTTCCGCTCCTTTGCTGTAGATCTTCCGTGAAAGGGTAGGTCAACACCAATCAGGTTGTATCTCTGCCTCATTTTCTGACAAGACCACTGTAGGTCACAAAGACAAGATCAGCCCCACCCCCGGAGTCACCACAATCAGCAGCTTCACCTGCGACCCAAACGTTGCGAGGCTTGATGTCGTTCCATGCACGAACAGCAAGATGGGAAGTGTGGGATCCAGCTCTCCGGATTCAGGATCTGGTGCATCTTTGAAGGAAAATGAGGGAGGCGAGCCATTGATGATGTAGTACAAAGTCCTGTAGGAACCGTGCTGTTCTCAGTGGGGACCTCTGTAGACTCCCTGCAACTTACGTTTGATGTTCTGGAAGCTGAAGAAACGGCATGCAGCCAATGAACCAGATTACCGATGAAGCGACTGAGAGTGGACAGACGAGAGTGAGGGAGGCAATAGATTGACGAGTAGCCGCACGGCAACCGTCTGCCGATACAGGTGTCGGTCGCGTCTCCAATAACTCCTCTGCCTCTTCGCAGCCCCTGAAAGTCGGCTGATTGTCAACCCGCGCAAAATCAACTCGACGGTGAAAGTTTCGCCTCGATGAAGTACATCCATCCGGGATTGATCGATCCGGTGTCGTCGAGTGGGATCCAGCCGAGGTAGAGCGTACGCGTAACGCTGTTTGCGGTCCGCGAAGCCCGGGCACGGCTTTTCTAAGCGTATCGACGCCCGCGTCGCAAGCTTGCGACGCGGGCGTCGATACGCTTAGGCTTTTCAAACTCACGCCTAAAGACAGAATCAGCCTTTGAGGATGAGAGTGAGAAAAGCTTGTAAATCAAATGAAAAGCCTCAAAGTTCCTCAGAACAAGCTTGCCACCTGAAGATGGCGGCTAAGGGTCACACTGAATTCCCCTTGGACGGACGGTCCGCAAAGTGATTGTAAATCAAGGAGAGGGGAAGCGAATTAGTCAAATTTTAAGCTGAATACCACAGTATTGAGATTGCCTCCGGAATTATGGGAGCGGGTGCTACGAAATGGCAACTTTTAGCGAGTCACTCCGCAACGCACTGTCCGTCGGGCAGAACAGAATATGAGGACCAAGAAGGCGCGACACAGTCCACGGGTTATTGAAAGTTTGATTAAGGACTATTGCTGTACTGCACCCCCTCTGCCTCCTCTTCTTCCTTCCCAACTTTTACCATCGGGCGAAGCGGTCCGCCCAGGAAGAAAATTGCAAAAGGAAGGAAAAGCGCCGCAATGACGGCCGACATGGCGCACAATACCACCCATCCACGACGAACCCCAAGCTGTTGCATCATTTCTCCTGCGACGATGGGACCGCAGAATGTTCCGAGGGAGTACATCCTTGTTTTTTGGCGTCAACAAACAAACTCACAGCCCCGGGCTTTGCAAACTCACAAGTTCGAGATCCCGTATGCGGTTGTCGAGGACAGCCCTGGTGAGCAAGAAATAATGTCGCTCAGATCCTTAGAATTCGGCGCGTTGAAGCTTGCGAGCGACACATCCAGCATGGCAATGAGGAATATAAAAGCAGGCAATGGTGCTGCAGCCAACAAAGCGTTAGAGGAATTAGAGAAATCGAATGAAGTACGACACATACCCCGAATCGTGAGGGTCGAATAAATAGGGATCGAGAGCGCTATCCCAAACGTGCACACGATCTTGACGCCGTAGCGGTCTGCGAGCTGCAGAAGCTACTTTAGTGCCACTACAACATAAATTTTGGCGTGACGGCGCTTACCCATCCGGAAATCGGGCCAACGATGGTGCTGGGAATAGCGGCGGCAATGAAAGCCAGGCCGGCGCCAAAGCTGTCGAGCCCATAAACGGATTCCACGTAAAGCGTCAACCCCGTATCTGCGCGACCACTGATCAGCTTATCTGTTTACAAGACAAGTGCCAAAGCTACTGACCAATTGCTCCGGCCAGAATAAAAGCGTTCAGTAGGGTTAATCCGAAATTTGTCAGCGGTCGTACTGAAGTCGCCGCTTTAAGTATGGCCCTCCAGGCCTTTGTTTCCTTTTCGTCCTCTAGTTCGAATATCTTCGAGACCTCTGAGTCCTTCTCGACGGCTTCTTCCTTCGATTCTTCGCCTTCAGGTCCAGAATAGCCGGGCGCCTCGAAACCTGGAACGACCACTCCCGCTTTGATCCATATCAACGCTTCGTGCTTTTCGATTATGAGCAGCCTCAAAGTGAAATCAACCGCCACTGAAAAGAAATCTCAGATGTCTTCCAGGCAAGACGGAGATCAGCCGTGAGCTTACCGAGACCAAGTGCGAAGACGCAAGGAGCGAGGAAGCCTAGCTTGGCGTAGAGAAGTCCTCCGATTGGGGGTCCGATAATGAGCCCTATCGAAGATCCAGACATGACAAATCCCTAGAACATGATTTGAAGGGGAACCCCGGTGGACTCTTAGTTGGACTCATCACAGCCTGGTCAAGAAATGACATACCATGACCGATCCACATCTTGTTTCAGGCGTAGAATCTGAAGCGAGTGCTAATCCTAGCGTCCAAATTGCGGTCCCAGAGAAGCCTCTGTAAAATTGTTCAGGAGCAACCCAGCCTCGACGTTCTCAAAATGAAAGACTCACTGCAAAACTCGCGCCACCATCATCGCAGCAAAGTTGCTGGTCACCATAAAGATGACAATACCCACCGCCATAAAACCCAAGCAGACCAACATCGGGATTCTTTTGCTGTTACAGTGCGCTCCAAAAGCCGCCACTGCCGGCGACGAGACGACAAGCCCTGCAGCGTACGCACTGACCAGCCATCCAGTTTTTGATGCAATCTGGTCTTCGCCAATAGATCCGAGTCGAAAGGGAATCACGGGAACCACCTGCGAGAGAGTGTGGGGGAGAAAGTTAGCGATGCGTTACGAAGGGCGGAGGCGGAATGCTGTACGATGCTGTAGGCGCAGGAATCCGTGAGTACTATCAAACAGGTAAGTTAGAAGATGCAAATGAGAGAACCCTGGGCTGACTTACAACCGAGACCGACGGTCAAAGCGAGAAAGTTGGTACTCGAGCGCCATCCAAGAAACCTTGGTGGCGTCCCCGTCGGCACATCGGCCGTGGCGAGAGAAGGCAGAGCACTGATAGCTTCGTCCATCTGGACAAGGGGTTTGGTGAAGGTAGAGGAAGCCCTCGCAATGGTTTTTTGCGTCGTCCCATTTGCTACGGTGGCTCACTTTTTGTCTCCCCGCAACTCCGCACGCTGGGCCTCGAACGCCCGGACGGGGGTACCTAGAAAAGCGGGAAACTAGCGTGGAGGTACTTTGTGAATCGGAAAAGATGATAATCGATTCTCTTGAAAGACGCACCTTGTTTGTCAACAATGCGACCAGTATTTGACCCACAGTTTGTCTGTTGCCGCGAGGTTGAGGTTACGCGTCGCCCGACACTGAAGAGCACATCTGCAGAGGGTGCTTGCAAAATAGGCTCTCGCACGTTCTAAAGGGCTGTAGGTGAGCACAAACATGGCTCGTAGCAAATACAATCGCTCACAAGAACATTGTAACCCGCACCTGTCATCGAGGGCCCAAGAGATTTTTGCGTCCACCCTATGTCCCCCCAAAAGGAGCTCACTAGACTGCCCTTGGATACCCAACGTCACTTACCGACAGTGGATGTATGACGCTCGTAGGCTACGAGAAGACCCGCACTAGTCTGCTAACATTGGGCGCGTTCTTCGAAGTCGTTGCTGTCTAAGTTCCCATTTATTTTGTACTTTCGCTCCTCTTCTTCAATATCAGTTCATCACCTCCGCATCGTCGCCTCAACCTCTCTGAATCCCATGACTCATCAAAAGCACTTTCTTCCCCTTCCCCTTCTTCTTCAC